>CANJKZ010001146.1:1762500-2050000 GCA_947471745.1 Closterium sp. Naga37s-1
ACTTTGGGGAGGAAGTCGACAGACTTGGTCGACTTCCGCGGGACCACTGCTATGCCGCCGACGAGGGGAAGTCGGCAGCCAACTTCGGCTTGGGTGTCGACGAAGGAGTTCGTCGACATGCGGGCGCCGACTTGTGGGCGCCGTGGACATTACCTGGTCGACGCAGTTACCTGGTCGATGATGTTCTGCAGGAGTGCACAAACGCTGTCCTAGAAGCATTGGCGAAGTCGACCTGCGAGCTGGTATCCCGAGGTCAACGTGGTGCATCAAGCGTATCTGTCAACACATGGTCCACTTGGCATCTGCGCAATGTGCGGGACGGTGCTTCGACGTGCTCGACCGTCGACCTGCGTGTGCGCACATGCGCATATAGTCACATGCGGTTGCAATGCTGGCAAGTCGCCTTGCTGCAGTGTTGGCAAGCCGCCCTGCTGCAGCGTTGGCAAGCCGCCCTGCTGCAGCGTTGGCAAGCCGCCCTGGTGCAGCGGTGGCAAGCCGCCCTGGTGCAGCGTTAGTAGGTCGTCGACTTGCAGAGTTAGCAGGCCGCTTCCAAGCGGTGTTGACAGGCACCCGACTTGCTGCGCTAGCAAGCCGCCCTAATGCTGCGCTAAAGGTCGACCTGCCTGCTTGCTAGGCTTGCTTGGTCCCAGATGTAGTCTCCCTTGCCATAGCTCTTGCGTCATTGTTCTCAATTTTTGCTAGTGAAATTGGTGTCGTTTCGCCCTGCGAGTACACAAGTGCTAGAGAACACAAGGAGCACTACGATCACTCGTACCGCCCGTACCTCCCCACGTAGTCCAGCTACCCCAGTTTAGAGTGACTCTCCACACACTCAGACTCACTACTCATTTCTCTCTAGTAGCCAACCCATTCTTCTCCACTCTCACAACAGCACCTCACCCCATCGCACTGACCTCTTGCTTTCATCACCACGCCTTGCCATGTCTTCCCAATCACCCACAGTGGCAGGCGCCCGTCCATTGTCGCTACAGCAGCGGGTGGGCATAGCAGTGGGCGTGCTGAGGGCGCTCAAGGCAGTGCAGAGCCATCGGCAAGTGCATGGCGACCTCAAGCCCTCCAACGTGTTGCTAAAAAAAAAAAAAAAAGTTTCTGTGCCACATGCGCATTGTTGTAATGACAGAGCGGTAGCCGATGTGGCCAAAATAATTAAAAACAAAAAAAAGGCACGGATGGAGTTCGCCAGAGCGGTCTCAGAACTTGATAGCGAGCTGATTACAGCACGAAACATTGTGTTGTGTATCCGGTATGGAGCATGTCGTCTATACTGGAAAGTGAATGACTTGATCGTTTAAAGAACTGGCAACGCTATCAAAAGATGAAATTTTTCGAAAGTGTGTAACACTTTCTAAAAATGCGTATTTTGAAAGCGCAGCTGACTGTCACGAAGCAAAGCAATGGCGAATTACAATTCGCCGAGTACATAACGAGGGTTGGAGGCCATTCGGCCTCCACCCACGACTTCATTTCGGAACTTTGCAGTTCCACTCATTCTCGTCCAACCACCTCGAAAGTTTCCTCTGTCACTAGAACTACTTACTACGACTCACCTACAAGCGATCGATTTTCATGAAGGGCAACAATATCACGCGTGCGACTGTACTTAGCGGGCGCTCAACTGAGAGCGAAGTGCGCCGGACGAAACGCCAACAGGCGCGCCAAAGACGAAATCGCCAGTGGCACGCACTAGTGACGAAATTGCCACTGGCGCCAGTGGCTCGCGCTAGGGACGAAATCGCCACTGGCGCCAGTGGCAGGCGATTGGGACGAAATCGCCACTGGCGCAAGTGGCGCGCGCCAGGGACGAAATCGCCACACGCGCGCATGTGGCGAAATTGCCACGTGCGCCAGTGGCGAAATCGCCACTAGCGCGCCATGGACGAAATGGCCGCTGGCGCGGCAGTGACGAAATTGCCACTGCAGCGCCTTAGTCGTTTGACTGGGCGTCATTTGTTGCCTAAGTGCTGCAAGTCATTTTCTTTCAGTTTTATTTTCGTTATGTCCTCTTCGTTTATTTTCTATTAATCTATAAGCTCCTCTTATCCCTTGGTGGCAGAAAATCAGGCCCAACACTACAGTGGTGGAAAGACTTTTATAAAAGGCTCTACTAGTCGCGCGGGGAAATTACATGGACTACAGGATCAAACTGCACGCGCACCCAAGGACGTCTCCCAATAAAAAGAGCGGACAGAGGGTCTCCCCGTGTGGCCTGAGAGCCGTCCCCCAGGGGGGGAAGGGGACCGAGGGTCCCCGTGTGGCCTGAGAGCCGTCCCCCAGGGGGGGAAGGGGACCGAGGGTCCCCGTGTGGCCTGAGAGCCGTCCCCCAGGGGGGGAAGGGGACCGAGGGTCCCCGTGTGGCCTGAGAGCCGTCCCCCAGGGGGGGAAGGGGACCGAAGGTCCCCGTGTGGCCTGAGAGCCGTCCCCCAGGGGGGGAAGGGGACCGAGGGTCCCCGTGTGGCCTGAGAGCTGTCCCCCAGGGGGGAAGGGGACCGAGGGTCCCCGTGTGGCCTGAGAGCCGTCCCCCAGGGGGGGAAGGGGACCGAGGGTCCCCGTGTGGCCTGAGAGCCGTCCCCTAGGGGGGGAAGGGGACCGAGGGTCCCCGTGTGGCCTGAGAGCCGTCCCCCAGGGGGGGAAGGGGACCGAGGGTCCCCGTGTGGCCTGAGAGCCGTCCCCCAAGGGGGGAAGGGGACCGAGGGTCCCCGTGTGGCCTGAGAGCCGTCCCCCAGGGGGGGAAGGGGACCGAGGGTCCCCGTGTGGCCTGAGAGCCGTCCCCTAGGGGGGGAAGGGGACCGAGGGTCCCCGTGTGGCCTGAGAGCCGTCCCTCAGGGGGGGGAAGGGGACCGAGGGTCCCCGTGTGGCCTGAGAGCCGTCCCCCAGGGGGGGAAGGGGACCGAGGGTCCCCGTGTGGCCTGAGAGCCGTCCCCCAGGGGGGGAAGGGGACCGAGGGTCCCCGTGTGGCCTGAGAGCCGTCCCCCAGGGGGGGAAGGGGACCGAGGGTCCCCGTGTGGCCTGAGAGCCGTCCCCCAGGGGGGGAGGGGACCGAGGGTCCCCGTGTGGCCTGAGAGCCGTCCCCCAGGGGGGGAAGGGGACCGAGGGTCCCCGTGTGGCCTGAGAGCCGTCCCCTAGGGGGGGAAGGGGACCGAGGGTCCCCGTGTGGCCTGAGAGCCGTTCCCCAAGGGGGGAAGGGGACCGAGGGTCCCCGTGTGGCCTGAGAGCCGTCCCCCAGGGGGGGAAGGGGACCGAGGGTCCCCGTGTGGCCTGAGAGCCGTCCCCTAGGGGGGGAAGGGGACCGAGGGTCCCCGTGTGGCCTGAGAGCCGTCCCTCAGGGGGGGGAAGGGGACCGAGGGTCCCCGTGTGGCCTGAGAGCCGTCCCCCAGGGGGGGAAGGGGACCGAGGGTCCCCGTGTGGCCTGAGAGCCGCCCCCCAGGGGGGGAAGGGGACCGAGGGTCCCCGTGTGGCCTGAGAGCCGTCGGGACCGAGGGTCCCCATGTTGGGCTTGCCGTAAGATGGGCTGAATTTCGAACAATGTGTGTGCTAGTATGGATCATCCTTCGCTATTGATGTAACCGTATATGATAAGAGTTCAAAAAAAAAAAAAAAAAAAAAAAGGGGCTCAAACATTTTTTGACAAACAAAGGTTGGTTGGTGCCCCATCAATTTCCAGGGAAGCAATTGTTTGGAGTGACCTGGTTACAAATGGTTGGTAGAGTGCAACTCAAGATGGATTTTGAATCTGACTTGACTACGGTTGTTCACACACACTCCTACATCGCATTCAATGTTCTCTCCAAATAAGGGCAATGAGAAAGGGATTGGTTTCCATCATGCTCATCCCACTCTCTTAGATCGCACCCGAGATGGAAATAAAAGCACGGGAGTTGCGACTAGCATGCTACCACAAATTGCGTCTCGTTAAGAACTTGAATGGGCTTTAGGTGTTGGGAGTTAAAGATGGAATTCGTGTGTGAAAAAAAAAAAAAAAGAGTACCTATTTAACCAAAATGACGGACACACCCTCCCGCTACTACCAACTCAGCCCATACATCCACGTTGTAGATAGCCCCGAACCTCAAACGGTTGGAAGCGTAGAGTACAGCAGAGCACATGGTAAATTCCAAGATAAAAGTTGTACCGTCCATTGGGTGTGTAGACCTTGGTTGGGAACCACCAATTGCAACCACTATTCTGCTGCATCAACAAACACGCACATCTACACTAACAGAACGCAACCTTCGCACACACAACATTTCGAACGCCATCGACATAGAGATCGCGATTACCAACGCCACCTCTCTCGGCACTTCGTCAAGGCCATCAATCGCAACTACACTCGCCACGTCTTCAACACCCCAACTGCACATGTCTCAGAAGACCCAATTGTAATGAAGCCCGTTGCCTTTGCAAGAACAGAAAGCAAGCTTTCTCAATATGAAATTTTTCGAAAGTGTGTAACACTTTCTAAAAATGCGTATTTTGAAAGCGCAGCTGACTGTCACGAAGCAAAGCAATGGCGAATTACAATTCGCCGAGTACATAACGAGGGTTGGAGGCCATTCGGCCTCCACCCACGACTTCATTTCGGAACTTTGCAGTTCCACTCCCCACCCACCCACCCTAGTTGTATATCTGTATAATCCATCCATAGTTGGACGAGAATGTTGTATTACTGCAATTGTAATGAAGCCCGTTGCCTTTGCAAGAACAGAAAGCAAGCTTTCTCAATTTAACCAAACATTGGTTAAATAACACCCATGGTCAAGAATCCAAAACTTCTACATACCCTAAACGCCGAGTTTCGGGATGTGAAACAGTGCTATGGTTTTCTCAACCGTGAACTGTTTTTTTTTTATGTTCAAATTTACTATTTTTACTATCTTGATGTTTACCATCACGGCAAGATCTGGATGAACTTGATTTAAAAACTTTTGGTTTTCATGATACGTATTTTTCTTGAAAGCTTGCTACACACACCTGCGACACGTTGAATGTTCGATACACGACAAAACCGAAATTCAAACGTCACGACCAGAACGACGTAACACGAGACTAGCGAAAATCTCTAGAGACTCAACACACGCATTCAACATTTCCAATTGTCATTTCACTCTGTGAACATAGAACATATCTTATCATTTTTCAAAGGTCATGTCATTTTGCACCAATACACGTTCACACACAAGGACAACAAACCAAATGCAAACTATGAGGTTGCACCAACACATTATGTGCATCGACTCAAGAGTCAAGGGCAGGTGCATGGTGACCTTTCAGGCCCTGCAGCGTGCTGCTGGGCCTTTGAGGTGCCGTGCCGTCAACTACAATAGCGAGTGCCGTTGAAAGTCCATGTGCACATGAACATGGGCGGGAGCTTGAAAAGGCAACAAAAATATTTTGTATCCGTTATCACACCCCTCCTTGCCGATTCCTATCGCACCCTCAAACTCCATGTTCATTTTTTATGTACCTCTGATGCTTTCTGCTTCTCCTCCACCTCCTTCCTCCCAGGCACGTGTGGCTGACTGGAGTGTGGTGCGCATGGGGCAGCGTGTGCACGTGGACATGGGCGATGGCTTGGAAGGGCACCGGGAGGGTTCCATGCTAAGTGGGAGTGGGGAAGACAGAGGCAGTGAGGGGAGGAGCAAGGATAGCAGCAGCACGGACAAGAGTAGCAGCAGCAATGACAAAGGTAGCAGCAGCAATGACAAGGGTAGCATCAGCAATGACAAGGGTAGCAGCAACACTGACAATAGCAGCAGTGACAAGAGTGGAAACAGTAACAAGAGTGGCAGCAGTGAGTATTCGTTGGGAACCGGTAGGAGTGGCAGCAGGAGCAGCAGCAGCAGCGGAGGGGAGCAGAAGGTGTATCTGCAGCGGTGCACACAAGGGTATGTGGACCCGGCTGTGCTGCACACCGGCATTGCCACTCTCACCAGTGACATGTACAGGTGGGGCTTTAACGTACCTGCCTCTCCAACCTGCGTTTGCCAGTGTTGACTGCTGCTGCTGCAGCTGTTCTTTCCCTATCCCCCGCCTGTCTGCCCAACCCCCCTGCCAGTGTGGGGATTCTGCTGCTACAGCTGCTCACCTCCCCCCTCCACCACCTCCCCATCCTGCCTGTGTGCCCCATCCTCCCCGCCAGTGTGGGAGTGCTGCTGCTACAGCTGCTCACAGGGTGGGCGGGTCCCTTCAGGGATGTGGATGGGCAGCGCACCCACATCTACCACTGGGTGCGTAAGGATTTGGGAATCAGGGCAAGGTGTGGGATGGCATGGCATGGCAGGCATGGCATGGCATGGCATGGCATGGCATGGCATGGCATGGCATGGCATGGCATGGCATGGCATGGCATGGCATGGCATGGTGTGGGATGGTGTTTCTTGGCTTGATATCGCATCACATGGCATCACATGGCATCACATGGCATCACATGGCATCACATGGCATCACATGGCATCACATGGCATCACATGGCATCACATGGCATCACATGGCATCACATCGCATCACATGGCATCACATCGCATCACATCGCATCACATGGCATCACATGGCATCAAATGGCATGGCATCGCATGGCATGGCATCACATGGCATCACAATGGCATGGCATCACATGGCATGGCATCACATGGCATCACATGGCATCACATGGCATCACATGGCATCACATGGCATCACATGGCATCACATGGCATCACATGGCATGGCATCACATGGCATGGCATCACATGGCATCACATGGCATCACATGGCATCACATGGCATCACATGGCATCACATGGCATCACATGGCATGGCATCACATGGCATGGCATCACATGGCATCACATGGCATGGCATCACATGGCATGGCATCACATGGCATCACATGGCATCACATGGCATCACATGGCATCACATGGCATCACATGGCATCACATGGCATCACATGGCATGGCATCACATGGCATGGCATCACATGGCATCACATGGCATGGCATCACATGGCATCACATGGCATCACATGGCATCACATGGCATGGCATCACATGGCATCACATGGCATCACATGGCATCACATGGCATCACATGGCATCACATGGCATCACATGGCATCACATGGCATCACATGGCATCACATTGCAATCCTCTACCCCCTGCCCCTGCTCGCTCACCTCCTCGTTTGCTCCCCTTTCCCACTTCCTCCTCTCCCCTTTCCTAATTCTCCCTCTTCCCCTCCCCCTGCTTGCTTGCCTTCCCCTGCTCTCCGTCCCCCTGCCCTTCTCTCTCCCTCTCCCCTCCCCCACCCTCAGGCCCAACAACACCTAACAGCCGACGACATCTCTCCTCTCCTCGACCCCCTGTTGCCACAACCTCTGCCCCCTCCCGCTCTCCTCCTCCCCCTCTTCCGCCTCGCCCTCGCCTGCTCCTCCCCCTCCCCCTCCGCCCGCCCCACCCCCTCCTCCGCCCTCACCAATCTCAGGCCCCTCCGCTCCTCCCTGCTGAACTGGGGGCAGTCAGGAGGCAGGGAGGGGGGAGAAAAAGGGGGGGCGGGAGAGTGGGAGGGGGGAGGAAGTGGAGAGGATGAGGTGGGGAGTGTGGGGCGGAGTAGTGCAGGGAGTTGGAGCAGGCTATTCAGGGGGGGAAGTGCGGGGTGGAGTGGTGGCAGTGAGTTGGGTGCACGGCTGGCAATGCTCGGTTCGGAAGATAGTAGGGAGTTTGTGGTGGGAGGTGTTGTCTCGTATCGTGATGTAGACAGGAGCAGGTGATACCCCTGCATGTATCCTGAAAGAGGCACTCTTCCCGTCATGTAAACGGGTCACGGGGAGGCTTTGCTTCTGCACAAAGGGGGAGGTGTTAGCTGTCCAAATCTGAAGGGCAGGTGACACGCATGTGCAAGCATGGTATAAGCAACTGCATAGCAGAGGTCAGGCAGGGTGGGTGTACAGGTATTTCATGGTACCTCTTGTCTATAGGCTCCATCCAGCCTTTTCCACCATATCTGCTGGAATACCGTGTTATAATAATTATTTCAGACATTCCAACACATGCACGCTTGGGCTGTAAAAAGTGGAAGGAGAGTTATGCGAGATGAGGGAGGGGGTGGGGTGGGAGTGGGGGGACCAGGGCTGGGATGGCCAGAGGAACGGTAGTGAGGAGGGGGGTGATGAATGACTGGGATAGAAAGGGGAATGTAGGGGTCTTTGGCTGCAAGGAAGGGCGAGTGGGGCGAGCCTTAGGTGGTCGTTGAGAAACGCGTGGCAGATGCAGACTAGAGGCTTGGGACTAGGCTGATTTAGGGCACCCAGTCCGCTCAGGGGGCCTGGAAGTTCTAAATATTTGCTTTGGAAATATTATATATGTGATACAGTGATCGCAGCAGGGTATGGTGATAGAGTAAAGCCTTGGAAACCGGAGAAAGCAAATAACTTCACTCGATACTAATTGTGGGCCTGGTCAAGCTACACAATATACAAAACAGCCAGCCATTGGGCTAGTGAAGCATTCACAAGCATGGCACCACAAAGGAGCAGCCGCTGACACAAGCAGCAGCAACTCAGCCATTCAATGCAACGTATAAAAACCTGTAAAATCTAAGGTAACCCTGACGCACCGGGTACAACCAATATCAATACATACAACATTACTAGTACTGCACACGCTCTCGCTCACAGCTTAGTGGGTTGAACTGCAAGCACCATTCTCACCGAGTGCCCTTTACCATCGGCCCACGTTAGGCTTCCAAACTGGAAGTCCTCAGCAGTCTTAGTCACCTTGAAGGTCACCGTGAAGTTAACCTTTCCATCCTTAGCAATGGTGAATTTGTTGGGTGAAACTGTAACATCCACGCCCTTGGGAGGCTTGATGGTGGCTGTGAATGTGGCAGACGCATCAAGAACACTTGTCACGGTTCTCGTAGCTGACAGCGTCCCTTTCAAGCGTGAGATAGAGATGCTTGGACGATTCAACTCGCGGGGAGGAATCGCGGTGAGATTAGCGCCCGGAAACTCCTTCTGCGCCCGCTTCATACTCTGCCCGGCAAGAAAATTCCGATACGCACCTGCCCGAGCGTCAAACGTGAGCCCAGGATCCAGAACCTTGGCTGGGAGCACTTGACCAGCGCCCATGTCCCACGGAGTAGCAACCTCGCCGTAAGCAGTCTTGATGGCAGCGCTGCTGGTGTCAGTGGTCTTGGCGGTGGTCATAATGGCGGACATGACCTGCGCGGGGCTCCACTTGGGGCGCTTTTGCATGATGAGAGCAGCAATGCCCGCCAAGTGAGGCGTCGCCATCGACGTCCCCGACAGCTGGGAATAAGTCCCCGGCTTCCCGACCTTCTCGGCGGGCCAAGCGGCATAGAGATCCACGCCTGGGCCGACAATGTCGGGCTTTAAGATGCTGTTGGTGGGGAGAGCGCCGGTGACATCGAAGGTAGGGTCTGTGAGGGGTCCTGTGGAGGAGAATTCGGCGATGGATGGGTAGGCTGTGGCTGCTGGGGTGACTGAGGATGAGGATGAGTTGCTGAGAGCTGCTGTTGCTACTGTGGCGGCCTTGAGGGTTAGACCGCCTCGGCCTATGGTGCTGCCAGGAGGAAGAGGGCGGTGGGAGGAGGGAGAGTGACGAAGGAAATGTGAGTGAGCAGCGAGAAACAGTGCAAGCAGGAGAGGTGGCACGGATGGGGGTCAAGCAGGGAGGTTAGAAGGGCAGAGAATCTGCCATTCCCACCTGGCCGCCACAGGAAAAAAAGCTGTGTTTTGAGACGTCTCAAAACTGAATCTGCCATTTTCACCTGGCCCCGACGGTGAGGTAGAACGGCGAGAAGTTGTCGAGTGTGCGGCCCGAGAAGGAGCTATACGGGCCAGCATTGCCCGCCGCATACGACACAAACACCCCCGCGAGATTCGCCGCGAGATACGGCATATGCGAGAAGTAGGTGTCCGTTGGATCGTTGCCGCCCAGCGAGAGCGAGAGCACATCCACACCGTCCGCTACCGCCTGGTTGACGGCGGCTTCGATGTCGGCGGATACGGCAAAGAGGGAGCCCGCGGAGAACCAGAAGACCTTGTACATTGCCACGCGCGCTGCTGGCGCCATGCCGCTCGCCTTGCCCCCCGCCATGGGCACATCCTTGTTGCCCGCTGCCGCGCTGCAGAGAGGGAGGGAGGGGATGAGGGAGGTGGGGAGGGGGAAGGGTAGGTGTGGGTGGGGAGGTGAGAGTGGAAGAGACAGGAGGTAAGTGGAGTCACCATAACAGGCTGAAGCATGGCACCTCACAAGCAGAGAGAGGCTTATGATAAACAACCCACATGACGCAAAAGCCACGTACCCTGCACACCACGTGCCGTGGCCATATGAATCGCGGGGCGACAGCCAATCATTGGACAGGTCTGGCCCGCCATTGTCCGCCTTAAAGCCCTTGTAAAACGCCCGTGCGCCAACGAGCTTATTATTGCATTTGAACTCGCTCGTCGTGTCGCATTTCCCCGACCACCCGGCGGGTTTTGAGGAGGAGAACCCGGCATCGCTGAAGGAGGGGTGTTCCGGCCAGATGCCCGTGTCCACCACGCCGATCACCATGCCCTTGCCCGCGCTCGCCTGCCCGCCATTGGCGGGCCACAGAGACCCGGGGGCGCGCATGCCCAGGAAGGTGGGCGAGTCGGTGGTGAGAGGGGTCACTCTGCGGCTGCGCGTCACTGCTGCCACTGCCGGGTGCCGCTGCAGCTGCTGCACTTGTTGCGGGGAGAGGGACGCTGCAAACCCGTTGCTCGCGTGCATGTATCTGGGGTAATTGGGAGAGGGGGAGCGGCGGAGGCGAGCAGAGGAAAGTGGGGGGGAAGACGAGACAGTTAAGCGGGAGATGAGGGAAGGGATGTGGAATGAAGAGGCCGAGGAGGCTTCGCGGCAGGTGGGGGTTATGTGGGTGAGCACTGTTGCTGGGGGAGAGAGAGGGGGGGAAGGGAGGAGTGGCGGCGAGTGGGGTGCAGGAGGGGTGAGAACACGGGGGATGGGGAGGGGAAGGAGGGTCTGGGGTACGGTATGGGCGGGGTCGGGTTGGGTGCGGTGGGTGATGTGGGGAGCCATGGAATGGGGCTGAGAATCCACTGCTCCCCAGCAACCTGGAGCAAAGGCTCTCAAACACGCAGTGAGGGTGCTGGTTCGTTCGGAGCCCATTCGTCTCGTCACGATGCGAACCCGTTCTCGCGCTCGGGTTGAGGGAGCGGGTGAGCAGAGGAGGTTGGGGGAAGGGATGGGGAAAGTGGAGGGGAGGGAGGCTTTGGGGTGCGGAATTAGAGGCGGTGGGTATGGTGGGCGAAGAGAGAGGGGAGCCATGGAATGGGGCTGAAATTCCACTGCTAGAAAAGGAACCCGTAACGGAGGCTCAAACACGTGGGGTGCTGCCAGCAGTGCTGGTTTGACTCGCTTGACTCGTCTGACTGGTTTGACTCGTTTGACTCGTTTGACTGGTTTGTTTGAGTCCCACTCGTCCGACGCTCTTCCCCCCACGTACTTGTACACTATGCGGTCTGACGTCACGCCCACGTCAGCCGCGATTCGGATTTGCTGCGTCTCGAGCGTCTGCGCGTACGCCTTGAGCTGCGGGTTCTCCATGCTCAGCCGCGCGCGCCGCGGAATGCTGCCGGCAAGCGTCGCCTCCTCCTGCGCCACCGTCGCGGCCGTCGCGCGCAGACCTGACGGACCGGCAGCATTGTCGTCGTCGTCCGTCCATCCCGAAAAGCTCGCGATTCCGCCGCGATACGCGGCGAGGGGGAGGGCGGAGCGCAGGCGGACGATATAGAGCGACGAGGACTTGGGGGTGGACGCTGCGATCGGCGGAGCAAGGAGGTGTGGGGGAGCGGAGGAGGGGAGAGGGGGAACGCGGAAGGGAACGAAGGACGCGATAATGAGACGCAGGCGAGAACGGAACGAGGGTTGTGGGACGGAGGAGACTAGCTCCATTGATGAATGCGACCAGCTGACTCAAAACTAGGTCAATGACTGGGGTTAGGCATGAGAGAACAGAACGAAGTGACGTGGCTTACCTCGTCGAACGGCGAAGCCGCATTGACACGTGGACGAGAGGAGAAGCGCGATGGCGAGGAGAAATATGGCGGGGCCCGACATTGTGGCAAGATGCGGACTCGGAGGTTGAAGTTGTGGACGTCGAGAGGTCAGGCCGGGAAGATGCGGAGCCTCAGCTAGTGCTTTGGCGACTCGGAGTGCTTGCAGGGAACGCTATCAAACAGATTCCTTAGTCACTGAACGGTTTAAGTTGGCTGTCGAGCGCGTGAAAAAGGCTACACTGACGTAAATTGAAGTAGATTTAACAGTGGCGAGCGAAGAAGGCCAGAATGCCGCTTTGCAAGTTAGTCAGGAAGTGGGGTAAGGAGAGGCGAGTGCAGCATTAGGATGCGAGATGCTATCTGAACAATACGGATTCTGAAGACAGTGGGTGTGGGTGGGACAAAGTTGGCAATCAGAGATGAACCGAAATGATGCGCTCAACTGCCGAACGCGTTACTTCTTTTACAGCCTGACAAGAAAGCTGGAGCATTGAAACCCGGGAAGCAGCCGAGGCGCGAGGCGGCGTTCGAAGACCTTTCCTGGAATTCGCAAATCCTCGGTGAGATGCGTTTGACTGAGCGAAACTGTGTGGTAACTTCGACACCATTCAGCAGAGCTTCGCAGCCCGGCGTGGCGTGGCGTGTGTGTGTTGGAACGGGGTTGACCTGGTCTTTCACCTGGGGCTGAAGGGGGCTGAGGTTTGGTTGGGGCTGAAGGGGGAAAGGTTTGGGTTTGGGATACAGCGAGGAATTTTGTTTCGCCCATTGAGTAGGCAGACAAAAGGGTAGTTGAAGGGGCTACACGTGTAAGAGATTGGCAACAAGGAGTGGATTGGTTGGGGGAGCTGTCACCTGGGGTGTTGCAATAGTCGGTGGTGGGGAGGAGACAGGTGGTTCAGGGAGGGTAGTGGGTGTGAGAACCGCAAGTGAAAACATACCAATCGGGCTGGAGGTACAGTACATGGTGGAAAAAGTGTTCGAAATAAATATCGGGGAAAAAGGTATACGTGATGACAAGGCAGGGAATCCCCCCCCCTTCCACCCCTCTCCCCCTCCCCCCTGGGACAATCGTTCCGCCCTCCATGAACTGACCCACCATGCAACTTCGCCGTGGTCGTGTCATCTGCTGAGCTGACTGTCGCTGCATTGCCGCCATGTTCATATTTTCAGCGCGGTCCCTCCAAATCCAGGTTTTCCGCCTGCGGTGCTGAAATCGTCTGTAGCACTACAAATAAAATAGCATGCGCCTACTCGTGAAATACCAATTTCATTACATTCTACTACTAAGAATTCTGTTGCCTTCTCTACAGTTACAAATTCATTACAATTTACATATAAGAATTATGCCGCATTCCCAGTCTACGATAAGACTGACGGCTGTACCGAAAGCACAGACCTTACCGAGTGCCCCTTGCCGTCTGTCCATGTAATGCTCCCAAATTGGAAGTTCTCGTACACTCTAATAACCTTCAGGTTTATTCTATACGCCACCCTTGCTCCTGGTTGTATAGAGAAGCTCTTGGGAGTCACGGTCACGGAGACCCCAGCAGGAGCCACAACAGAAGCCGTATAAGTCGATGCAGACGCTGCCACATTTGTAACGGTCCGTTTGACCACCACAGACCCTCGCAACCGTGCAACTGCGATGCTCGCCCGGTTAAGATTTCGAGGAGCAATGGGCGATAAATTAGCCCCGGGAAACTCCATCTGAGCCGTGGAAAGGCTCATCCCGGCGAGAAAATTCCGGTAGTGGGCCTGCCTGGCATCATATGTGAGCCCCGGGTCGAGAACCTTAGGCGGGAACACATGCCCTGCACCGATCTCCCACGGCGTTGCCACCGACCCGTATGCGTTCTTGATAGCGGTCCCTGCCATATTGGTGGTTATGGCGGTGGTCATAATGGCCGACATGACCTGCGCGGGGCTCCACTTGGGATATTTCTGCATCATGAGAGCAGCAATGCCCGCCAAGTGAGGCGTCGCCATCGACGTCCCCGACAGCTGCGCGTAGCTCCCCTTATCACCAACGTCAGAGCCGACCCACGCAGAGAAGAGGGAGACCCCCGGGCCGATGATGTCGGGCTTTAAGATGGCGTTGGTGGCCTGTGCGCCTTGGGAGACGGTCCACGGGCGGACGAGAGGGCCGGAGGAGGAGAATGAGGCGACGACAGGGGCGGTGGCGGCGGCGGTGCGGCGGGGAGATGTGGCAGCTGCGGTGGGCTTGCTTTGGGTGGCGGTGGATTTGGCGGTGGGGGAGGGTGTTGTTGATGGGGTGGATTGCGTTGTGCTGGTGGAAGGGAAGGGAGGGACGGCGTGGAGGGGGAATGGGGAGGGCATGAGGGGTCAGCTGGACAAAAGCTGAAGGGTGGGGGTAGAAGCATTGTGGGTGTTATTGCAGGACAACGCATGAGATGAGAGCGACACAGGTGCTGTGAGGTGGCGTGAGGTGCACTCCCACCGCTGTGCAAGACAGCATACCTAGAGTGATTTGAAGCGCCCACAGCAGCTTTGCCCGCAGAAGCAGCCTTCTTGGTTGGTGCCCGTCTGGCGAGTGACACACCTCCTCGTTGAATGGTGCTGCACATGCAAGGAGGGGCGGGGGGAAAGAGAGCCCGCACAATCAGGCAGGGTGTTTCTTATAGTTGCAACAACCGGCACTGGAACAAGCGGGCAGGGTGCCCCCTAGTAGAGGAGCTGAGAAAGAAGCACAAGAAGCAGGTGGATTGGCGGGGACCACAGGAAGCAGAAAATAGTACCTAGCCCCGACCGTGAGGTAAAAGTGAGAAAAGCTACTGCAGAAGTAAAAACAGTAGGTCACTGTGAGGGAGAGAGAGAGAGAGCAAAGATGGTGGCTGCTACATACCTAGCCCCCACGGTGAGGTAGAAAGGAGAGAAGTTGCTGATAGTGCGATACTTGCTGAAGCTGCTACTCCCACTCGGCTTCCCCGAATTCCCCGCCGCAAACGCCACAAAAACTCCCGCCGTGTTGGCATTCAGAAATGGAATATCGTCAAAGTAAGTCGCGTCAGCGCTGCCCCCGCCCAGGGAGAGGGAGAGCACGTCCACGCCGTCCGCTACAGCCTGGTTGGTGGCGGCGATAATGTCAGCCTCTGTAGCAAACTGGTCGCCATAGCTGGTCCAGAAGACTTTGTAGACCGCCAGGCGCGCTGCTGGCGCCATGCCTGAGGCTGTTCCTGCTTGGCCGAATGACACGCCGCTGTTGCCTGCTGCGGCTCTGATAGGGAGGGGTGCAAAAGTGGGGGATGGTGGAGTTAGCAGGGAGGGGAGGACGGATGAGTTGCTGAGGGAAGGAGAGGGGCGATTGGGGAAAGGTGTGGAGGCCGGGAAGATGCAGAGGCAGAGCAGAGGCAGAGGGGGTGTTGGCTTGGGCCAGGTGTCGAATCACTCACCCCGCACACCAGGTGCCGTGGCCAGCAGCATCGCGAGGGGAGAGCCAGTCGTACGTCAGGTCGGGGCTGCCATTCTCGCTCTGAAAGCCGGCCACAAAGTAGCGCGCGCCGATGAGCTTGTTGCCGCACGCGGGGAAGTCGGCCGTCTTTTGGCACTTGCCCGCCCATCCCGCTGGCCGTGCTGCTTTGAAGCCCTGCAGTGGGGGGAATTGGGGGGGATGAACGGGCGGGGGAGAGGCGGAAAGGGATGGGGGAGGGATGAGAGGAGGATGGGGGGACGGGAGGGAGGAAGGGGGGGAAGGTGGGGTGGGGGCAAGGAGGAGGGGTTGAGTGAGTAACTAGGAGTTGGGCAATGATGGGATAGGGCGATCGTCGGATACGGATTGAACGCACTGGCAAGACTCGCTGGTCCCATCCCCATCACTCTCACCACCACCACATCCACCACCATCAATATCCCCCTCCCACGCACCGCTCCGCTGAACGACGCGTGCTCCGGCCACACGCCCGTGTCCACGATCCCAATCACCATCCCCGCGCCCGCGTTGCTCCGCCCGCCCACGGCGGGCCACACGCTGCTCGGCAATCCCAAGAACGTCGCGGACGCTGTCGTCAGCTTGCGGAACACGCGGCTGCGGCGAACTGACGCGACGGACGGATGGCGCTTTAATCTCCGCAGCTGCGCGGGCGTGAGCGGCGCCGCGAACCCGTTAGTGGTCTGGCGGAAGTTGTAGAGGACTTGCCCCGCCGCGATCTCCGCGTCCGCCGCGACTTGCGCCTGCTGCCGCTGCAGCAGCTGCGCGAATGCCGTCACGTGCGCCGCGCGCATGTTGATGCGCGGACGCTGGTTCCCCCCCGCCGCGGCGGCGGAGGCGGCGGCAGCGGTGACGCCAGCGGACGCTGCTGTTGCGAAGGGTCCGGTAGAAACGTTCACGCTAGCGACGGTTGCGGCGGCAGTTGCGGTGACAGTTGCGGTGATGGTTTCGGCGGCAGTCGCGGCGGCAGTGACGGCGGCATTGGCGGACGTGGCGATAAGCCCGTCAGACGAGCCGTTGTCGTCGCCGTCGTCGTCGGGGTCATCGGCCCACACGGCCGTGGCGGGGTATCCGGGAATCCCGCCGCGATACGCGGTGAGCGGAGGCGCGGAGCGGAGACGGACGATGTAAAGCGGATTCCCGGCTGAAGCCACTGCAAATTCGTGAAGGGAGGGCGGGAATGGGGGGGGGAGGGGGAAGTAGGGGGGGAGAGTGAGAAGCGGGGCGGGAGTGGGGGGTTCTCAAAAGTCCGACGCGCATGGCCGCACATGAGGGCGTCGTGCGAACGATCGCACTTGCGACGTGTGAGGGCTGCGGTGACGGCACGCTAATGAGTGGTTGCACGACGTTGCGAACGTTTTTCTAATAGAGG
The DNA here is from genome assembly GCA_947471745.1 of Closterium sp. Naga37s-1. Lineage (NCBI taxonomy): Eukaryota > Viridiplantae > Streptophyta > Zygnematophyceae > Desmidiales > Closteriaceae > Closterium > Closterium sp. Naga37s-1. The sequence continues at coordinate 1,779,377 of CANJKZ010001146.1, forward strand.
GCCGTGCTCATACCTAATGACCCATGGCTATACCTTGAACAGAGTGAGATTGGGCGATCCATATTATTCCGAGAAACAACGCCAAGTATCGCAGTCTTAGAACGCTCATTGAGAAGATGTGAACCGAGAATGGAATCCTGATTAGCTTGAGTCGGAGAAACTGGGGTATGTCAGAAGAATCTGCGAGTGCGAACGAACGCTCGATCTTGTATCAACTAACATCCAGATACTCGAAGAATTGGCAGAGGGACACCTGGCTTTTATGCAATTTATGTAAGGGGCACAGAACAGACTTGCGAATGCGAGACGTGTACGAGTGTGTCAACTGATGGCGAAGTCCAAGCGGGGAGACCAGTCAGTTTACCAGTCGTAACTCACGCTGGGGTTGGTGGCGAAGGTGCCATGGAAAATGGGAAGGGGTAATCGGTTGGACGAGCCGCAGGGGCGAGATTTGGGGCAAGGGAGTTTGTGGCGGCGAGATGGGATGTGTTTTTTGCTCCGATGGAGGAATTGGTGGACGGTGCGAGTGCAAGTGGAATCAGCCAGGATTTGGGTAGATGGATGACCTGACCAACTGTAGGTATTTCAATATTCCACGATTTTTGTTCGACTTGAATATTATTTGCCCAAGCATGGACCACAAGAAGAGGACTTCAGCATGAAATTCTACCCATGGAAAACGATGACCGTCAGGAACGTCGGCTGACCGAAAATCAAAACGCTCTGCGCCACCTCCAGACCTGGGCGGACAAGCGGACAAACTCCAAGCCAGACAAGCCCCTCCCCACCGCGGTCTGCCCACCGAGCGGCGCGCGTGGAACAGCGCCGTCAAAGGAGAAGTGTTCATGGGCAGAGACTGTCGTCACTTCTTTGAGATCGACAGCTAGCGAACAGTCCAACCAATTGCGAGGAAGTGAATACCATCGTGAACACAGCTGGCAGGGCTTCGTTCTTGCTACGACGCTCGCCCCACACAACAAATCTTTCCCACGCCCAAGGGAAGGAAGGGGTTTCTGGTGTAACCACCGACATGCAGCGACTAGTCAACACGTTTCTTGTTACCCTTGGAAATTCGCCCACACTCGCAATCCCCGCTGAAAAAGTCTAGTGTGTAATACTGCAAGGAAAGTCCATTTTCCTTACTTCGCGTCCCTGCTCAGCGCGTACACCCTTGTTCCCGCCAACAGCACCCCACAATATTCCACTACCACTCTCGACATTCGCCTCGACACCATTCCCGCCACTGTTCAAGATGCGACCCAACCTCACGGTTCGGTTGGTAACCCGCGCTCCGGACCTCGGCCTCGACAGTCCCCCAACCTCGGCACCAGGCCCGTCGCGCACCCCATTTTTCACACGTTACCGTTACCACTGTAGCTTCGATATATATTCTTCGCTCAATCCTTCGCTCATTGTATCTTGTTTCGATAGTGCAATCCTCGCTCGCTCACTCAATTGCACTCGTAACAAATACCAAACCATGGATCCTCAATTCAGCACTATATTGTTATGTGTCTTACTAAGTAGGTTCAGTAATAATAAACCATTTTGTGAATGCTCAGTGTGAGACCAATGCCCCCCTGTTCATTAGGGAACAAACAGCATTGCGTTTAAACTGAACTTCCATACACAAGAACCTGACCAATCCAAAAGGGACACGTACATACAAGCACCCAAACCCTACAGTCACTCCAAATAACATCATCTATTCTTGGTTTGCATCCCTCCCACATATCCTATAACCTGCATCAAACTTCAACCCCAAGCACAACCGCCCCCCACCCTGCCCATCCCTCATCCCCTCAATACTCTTGCCGTCCATCGCCCTCCGTGATAATATCCTTGAAAGTGCGGCCGCCCGGAATCATGGGCAGCACGTGCTCTTGGTGAGGCACGATGATATCCAGCAGGTAAGGCCCTTCTGCTGCCAGCATGCGCTCTATGGCCCCCCGGAGGTCCGCCTTGCGCGAGACGCGCTCCGAGGGCACCTTGCAGGCCTCGGCGAATTTGGTGAAGTCGGGGAAGATCTCGTCCTCATTGTCTGGGAGACCCAGGAAGGTGTGCGCACGGTTGGCCTGCAGGGAGGGGAGGCGGGGAGTAATGTGGGGTTGTGGGGGAAATGATGAAAAGCTGCTCTATGTTGAAGATCTCGTCCTCATTGCCTGGCAGGCCCAGGATGGCCTGGGGCGGATGGGAGGGTGGTGGATGGGGTGGTGGTGGAATGTCTGTGGTTAAGCAGCCCTAGGAAGGTGCGGGCACGGTTAGCACGGCAACAGGGAACGGGTGCCCAAGGTAGGACGGGATGTGAGGAGTGTGAAGGAGGAGGCAGGGGAAGAGCACCTGCTCCTGTGATCATGGTTCCAGGTGCACAGAATGCATGTACTAGAGCGTGTGTGGGCAAGCATGCTTCTCAGTCTTGCATTCACTGGAACCAGCATAGCATTCACACACCATCACATCCCATGCCATTCCTTGAATGAAATACCTTCCATTGTCGGCTCCTATACGTCCCACATTCATGTACCATCCATAGCAAACCATTCCTTTAACGACTCACAATGCCCCCACCCCTCCCCACCCCTCCTCACCTTGTAGAACCGATCCTCCCACTGCACCACCATCCCCAGGTGCTGGTTATTCAAAATCATGATCTTCACCGGAAGCTTCTCGGCCGTAATCGTCGCGAGCTCCTGAACATTCATAATGAACGACCCATCGCCATCAATATCAATAACGGGCAGCCCCGGCTCGCTGGCGATGGCGCCTAGAGCGGATGGGAGGCCGAAGCCCATGGAGCCGAGGCCGCCCGAGGTGATCCAGCGGCGCGGCTGCTGGTACTTGAAGAACTGGGCCGCCCACATCTGGTGCTGCCCCACCCCTGTGGCGATTACTGCTTCTCCCTTGGTGATCTCGTACAGCATCTCGATCGCCTCCTGGGGGAGGATCGCTTCTTCCACCTGATGTAATCATGGCAAGGCAGGGAGACGAGGGAGAAGGGAACGGAGATGGGAGAGGGAAGGGGAAGGGGGGTCAGAGGTTGAGAGTGATACAGAGCCCGCCTGAGGTGATCCAGCGGCGCGGCTGCTGGTACTTGGTGATCTGGTGATCACCAAGAACTGCGCCGCCCACATCTGGTGCTGCCCCACTCCTGTCGCGATTACTGCTTCTCCCTTGGTGATCTCGTACAGCATCTCCATCGCCTCCTGGGGGAGAATCGCCTCCTCCACCTAAAAGGATTGGGAGAGAGCGAGGGAGGGGGAGGGAGCGGAGTGAGTAAGGGTGTGAGTGATGACGGCCTCGCCCTTGGTGATCTCGTACAGCGTCTCTATCGCCTCCTGGGGGAGCATGGCCTCCTCCACCTGATGGTAATGATCGTGGTATGGCAGGGGGCATAGGAGAGAGGGGACAGGAGGGGTGTGAGCAGGTGGGGTGGTCATTGCTATCTCGCCCTTGGTGATCTCGTACAGCATCTCAATCGCCTCCTGGGGGAGGATTGCCTCCTCCACCTGATGATGGTGGTGACGGCACGGCAGGGAGGTCGATTTGGGGGACGAGGGAGAGGAGGGAGACGGACGGGGAGAAGGGGTGAGAAGGCGGGGGCAAGCAGCACAGGTGTTGCCGGTGAGGTAGAGCAGAGTGCAGCGTTTTTCCACATTGCGTGGCATCTAAGGCCGATCAATAGCAAGGCTTGTTATGGTGCAGTCACCACGCATTCTCGTGCTCTCATACGCGCATGCCCGCATGCATGCATGCACATGGGCATGCGCATTCTGTGAGTTAGATCTTCAGCCATGATTGGTAACCACTGCTGTTGCAGTGGTTGGTTGGTTGGCACTCTGTAAAATGACCACACATCCGGATTCCAAGGCCAACCACTGCCATTGCCATTGTCGGATTCCCCAAATAATGGGAGCATCTGGGCGGCCAATTCTCCTTTTCCGCCATCCCATTCCATATCCAGGCGGCTCACAAGGCTTCCTTTCCCCCACCTTAACCCACTGCCATTGCCACGCCCTTCCCAACCTACCTGGGGGTACTTGAGCGGCCACTTCTCCTTCTGCGCCATGCACTCCTCGCGCCACTCCGCGTACGACGGCAGCGGGCGGCCGTCCGCCACCTCCTCCTTGATGGCGGCGTTGAGCAGCGCGAGCGCGGGGCGCGTGTCGGCGTGCATGCTGACGTGCGCCTCCTTGTTCTTCCCGATCTCCGCCGGGTCGATATCGATGTGGACTATGCTGGCGCGTGCTGCGAAGGCCTGGGGAAGGGGGGAAGGGAGAAACAGATGAGAAAGAGCGTCGGCGTGCATGCAGACGTGCGCCTCCTTGTTCTTCCCGATCTCCGCCGGGTCGATGTCGATGTGCACTATGCTGGCGCGCGCCGCGAACGCCTGGGAGGGGGGGGGGGAGGGGGGGGGAGGAGGTAGGGGGGGAAGAGAAGGAGGCGGGGGGAATGAGGTGGGAAGATGGCGGAAAGGAGATAGAGCACATGGATAAATCCAAGGAGATTAAACATGAAAAAAGAACCCTAATGTGCTTCTCGGACGGGGAGGGAGGGAGTGGAGAGGGGAATGATTGAGAACACCGTTCCCACAGCAGTCACATGGGAATGACCCATTCCACAACCCGCGGATCGCAACAGTGAGGGGGGGCGGGGGAGGGAAAGGGAAGGGGTGGGGCGTGACCCGGAAGACTGAGGAGGTGACTCACGTCGAGCTTGCCAGTGACGCGGTCGTCGAAGCGCACGCCGAAGGCGAGCAGCAGATCCGACGAGTCGACGGCGTAGTTGGCGTACACCGTGCCGTGCATGCCCAGCATGTGCAGCGCATCCGGCGCTGACTGATCGTACACGCCCAGACCCATCAGCGTGGAAACCACCGGGACTCCCGCCAGGCGCGCGAATTCGCGGACCTCGTCCGCCGCGTGCAGGCAGCCTCCGCCGAGGTAGACCACAGGGCGCTTGGCGGAGCGCAGCAGGCGGAGGATCTGGTCCACCTGCGCGCGCTGCGGCGGCGGCGGCAGGCGCGAGAGGTAGGCGTTGAGCCGCATGGGCTGGTTCCACGACGGCACGGCGAGCGTCTGCTGCACGTCCTTGGGCACGTCGATCAGCACGGGGCCGGGCCGGCCGGACGCTGCCAGGAAGAACGCCTCGCGCACTGGCATTGGGGGAAGCGGGGAACGAGGCACACAACGAGAGATACGGGGACTGGATGAGACGGAAAGGTCGTTAAAGTTGGGGCAGGCGGATATGGCATGAATGCGGGGTGCTGGTTAGTAATAGCGTCAACTTTCAGTTATTTTGGAAAACACGCGGTTGTTGTAAGGCGGTTCTTGCACCGAATCCGTTTCCACGTACGAATGCGGGAGCAACACACGCATTTGGTTCGACGCGGAACGCGGGCGTGCGAGCAACAAGGTAGTTGTGCTTCGTGATCGACCGCGTCACCTCCACGATCGGCGTCGTGTGAGTTGACTCGCGTTGACTCGCGTTGACTCACGGGCGTGCGACACTCACCAACGCGCGGGATATCATCGACGTCCATGACGAGGTAGTTGTGCTTCGTAATGGACCGCGTCACCTCCACCAGGACTCGCATTGACTCACGTTGACTCGAATCTCGAGTTGACTCATTGGAGAAAAAAACTCACCGATGCGCGGAATATCGTCAACGTCCATGACGAGGTAGTTGTGCTTCGTGATGGACCGCGTCACCTCCACAATCGGCGTCTCCTGAAACGCGTCCGTCCCAATGAACGGCCGCGGCACCTGGCCGGTAATCGCAACGAGCGGCACGGAGTCGAGCATCGCGTCGGCCAATCCCGTCACGAGGTTCGTCGCGCCGGGCCCCGACGTCGCGATGCACACGCCGACGCGCCCCGAGACCTTGGCGTAGCCCTCGGCGGCGAACACCTCGCCCTGCTCGTGCCGGCACAGGATCGTGCGGATGTTCGGCGACCGCGTCAGCGCCTGTCGCGGTGATGGGTTCCAGGTGGGAGGGGAACAGACGAGCGGTTAGAGAGACGAGTTTTCAGACGCCTCAGAACCAGATGTTGCGCGAGCGGGTTAACGTTTGCTGGAATAAGAATTCGAAAGCAATGACCGTGTGAGGACACAGAAGCGCGGTGATTAGGAATTCGGCGACTTTTGTTGCCGACAAGTGTTGCCTTTGACAGATTCAGGTCTCGCTTCAGGCAGACCTCACAAGAAGACGGTAGGAGTGCCAACGCAGGAGTCACGCAGGGTAACTTATTTACAAGAAGCATCATAAGGTAGAATTTGGAAAGAGACGATACCTGGTGAATCTCGAGGGACGCGCCGCCAGGGTAAGCGAAGAGCGTTCGCACGCCCTCCCTCTCGAGGGCCTCCACGAGAATGTCGCAGCCCTTGCGCGGCTCGTTGTCGCCGTAGCGCGACACGAAGTCTTTAGGAGTGGGCGGCACGAGCGACTTGCCGCTGCTCACGCGCTGGCTCTGCAGCGCCAAGTCCGCATCCTGCGACACGGCGGGGCGGCTCGCAACGTTCGTCTTGGCACCCTCGGCGGGCGCCTCCGCGCGCACGGCTTGCGAGCGGCGTCGGCATGCCGCGTTGGAAGTGTGGCGAATGGAAGCGCCGAAGAATGCGGCTTTGGTGTTGACGGCGGTGTTCTTCTGGACGATGCCGGTAGCCTCCACGGTGGTCAGACGCGACGACACGGCAGAGAGCTCCAAGGCAGCCATGCTCGCTCAATCAGGGAACAACGGACAATCCTAACGAGGGTTTTGTTCAGGTTTTGAGCTTAGAAACGCGTTCGCGTCGTAGCTGCTGTGATGAGGAGGCTAGCAGATGCTCAAGATAACTTCACGTATAAACTATCTAGGGTTGTTCGTAAAGCACACAGGTGGGACAAGAGAAAGAGAGCTTTGAGAGGAAGGGCATGCATCTTATTGCATTCCCAGAGGTTGACGAGGATGTGCTTGTAACGAGTGCGGCCCTTGGCCGTGGCAAGGGCCCCTTCTACTGGATTTGAGTGCGCGCGCGTCCTCCAGCTAGGCAGCTGGGAGCCGACGTGGACGAGGCGGCCGAATCCGCCTTCAAGAAATTTGCTGGGTATCCAAGGAGAGAGGAATAGGCAGGCTTGCCTGTCCATGTCAGAATGCTTTTGAAAGATACCTGTCCGTCATCCAACGGCAGTGCCATCGCTCACGTGCAAGGTTCCAGCGTGGAAAAGCCGAAAATGAATCTCCGGCTCCCCCTGCTGACGTTCGGGGCCAGCTACAGCAGCGAAATTATGAAGGTGAACATACTGTACAGAAAATGCAAAACACATGCATTCCGAATGATATCCGACGCAAAGTCCTCACAACTGAATATATGACTCAATATAAAGTGTTCGGAGAAATCTCGATTGCTGCTATCGAAGTACGGGTATAGCAAGTATCCAGCGTAAAACAATCTTCCCCACAACCCCACCCCACCTCCCTCACCCAGCATAAGAGCCACACGCCCTCCCTATTTCCTCCTTTCGCGTTCTTTCTTTTTAATTGCTAAACCCCTCAGCAAGCGGTCGGTTTTCCGGCGTCTGTCTCGGGGGAGCGCTCAATCGTCAATTTAAGACAAGTAAGAACGTCCGCATGATCTTCTAGTAGCATGCAAGCAATCAATCCAACTAGTGCGATTTTCCGCTATGTGATCGACTGATTAAAGCCCGGCAGCGGATGCCGATCGACAGCCAAGATTAGCGTGCCGACCAGCAATACCATGCTGTCTCTTTTGTCGTTTCGTCCAGGTCAGCAAAGCAAGGCATCATGGCAGGCGTGCCGCCGCCCGTGAAGTCCGCCAAGGCGGGGTTGGAGGAGACCCCCGTGGAGCAGCAGGTGCAGAACATCCGCATCACGCTCAGCTGCATGAACAACGTCAAGAGCCTCGAGAAGGGTTAGTTCTTACCCAAACTTGTGAATTCGTGCCTGCTGCCTGCTGCGTGCGGCCGCTGGGCGTGCTGTTGTGGGAATTGCGCGAGTGCTGTCGTCCCTGTGTGCGACCAGAAGCACTCTTATGATTTTTTTTTCGTGCCGACTTCTTTGCATTTCATCGACTCGATATCTCATCGTTGGCAAGCCTGAGTCTGCTATTGACGCGGTTTCGGGTTTAGCCCTCTGCGATAGGCTGTTCGCGCCACAGCAGCCACGGCGGTGCGCCACGGTCATGAGTGTGACGACATTTCATGGCTGCGACTGTTTTCAAGCTCTGTTCTTTCGCTCGTTTATTTCACCTGCTCACCTGCTCCATCCTCTGTTCTCTTTCCTTTCTCCCCCTTTCTCTTCTTTCCTTTTCCTCTTCTCGTTCCCGTCTCTTCGTCTCCCCACCCTCCCCCCTCCCAATCCTTGGCGTTTCTGCGCGCAGTGTGCGCGGACCTGGTGCGCGGAGCCAAGGAGAAGCGCCTCAAGGTCAAGGGCCCCGTGCGCATGCCCACCAAGGTGCTCCGCCACACCACGCGCAAGTCGCCTTGCGGCAACGGTAAGTTGAGGGGGAAAGGGTTGGTGCGCTGGTTAGAGTCAGTGTGAGTCGAGTTGAAAGGTGGGCACAGGCGCATGCCTTCGCCACACCACGCGCAAGTCACCTTGCGGCAACGGTGAATCGGGGGGCGCTGCGCTGGTTTGAAGTTCACGCGAGTGTGAAACGAGGCGAGATTGCGTGTACGTGCGGGGCTGATTCGCAAGTGCGCGAGCCACGTCTCTGTCACACCACATGCTCGCCTGGTCATACCGTCCCCCTAGTTCTCTATCTCCGTGAGGTGCGCCAATTCCCGCCACTCCCCTGCCGCCTCCATCGCCCATCAATCCTCCCTTGCGCTCGCGCTCTCTATGTTTCCCCTCCCGATATCTTCGTCCTCCTTCCCCTTCCCGTCTCCCCCCTTTTCGTTTCCTTGGATACACGTGCGACACGTTGCTGCGCGTGCACAAGCGCATGATCGACCTGGTGAGCCCCAATGCCCTTCAACACCCTCCAACACCCCCTGTTCTTTCCCATTCCCCCCTCTCCCCTCCCCTTCCCAGGTACCAACACGTGGGACACGTTTGAGCTGCGCGTGCACAAGCGCGTGATCGACCTGGTGAGCCCATCGGAGGTGGTGAAGCAAATCACGTCCATCAGCATCGAGCCGGGCGTCGAGGTCGAGGTCACCGTCACCAGCGCTTAAAGCCCCTGCACGCTGCCAGTAGCATGAACAAATGCCCGCACGTCATCGTCAACGCTTAACCTGCTTCTGCTGCTGGTTGTGTGATGTGCTTTTGCTAGTGGAGAGAAAGGTGGTGATCTTGCTGTGCATTCTATCTGTAAATGAAATGATCACTGCGCAGTCTGGTGCTTGTCTCAGTGCGTACTTAGCAAGGTTAGGAAAGCAAGCACATGTGATCAACCTGGTGAGCCCATCGGAGGTGGTGGAAGCAAATCACGCCATCAGCATTGAACCTGACGTCGGGATCTAGGTCACCGTCACGACTCACCAGCGCTTATCGTCTTCACTGCTCACTGCAAAGGGGGGGTGTGATCGGGGAACAAGTTACCAACACCAGGGGATGGTCAGCATACCAGCTGCACACTGCCAGGGTTGATGGCACCAGCATAGCCTGGCCAGAGCAGGAGTCAAGACCCATGCTCCTTTTCATATCCACTAAGTGCACTGAGGGCAAGGAAAGACATATATATATATATATATATATGTATGTATGTGTGTGTGTAAAAAGATAGAAGCAGAATACCGCTGAGCTGTATTGTAGTACCGTATTACATGTACACGGAACTTGTTCTGAATAGTGTCATCCTAGGCTACACTGACAGATTTCACCTGCTCCGGTCTACACAACAAGACATTTACAGATAGCACCTCCCTGTCTACACCATAGACTCGCTACTATCCTCTGCTGCACCCACTAATGGCAGCCTTGTATTGTCAGCACTCTCAGCACCCTCAGAACTTTCCCCAATGGACACCCCACTCCATTCCCCCCCACTCTTCCCCCTCCCTCCCTCTTCATTCTCCCCTCCATCATCTCTCCTTCCTCCCCCTCCCCCCTCTCCCTTTTCCCCCTTCCCCCCCCCCTCCCCCTTTCCCTTTTCCCCATTTTCACCCCCAATTCCCCTTCCAGATTGGGACCCCTCGAGCAGGGAGGTGCGAACAAGCCGAACAACATCGAGTGCAGATACGGGGGTGGGGCGGGCGGACTGGGAGGGGGAGGAGCAGGCGAGGGCGAGGTGGAAGAGGGGGAGGAGGGTGGCGGGAGGGGGCGGGGGGTGTGGCAGCAGGGGGTCGAGGAGAGGAGAGATGTCGCCGGATTCTGCATGCTGCCGGGCCTGAGGGTGGGGAAAGAGGGGGGGCCAAGGGTAGGGAAAGAGGATGGGGAGGTGGGCAGGGAGAAGGGGGGAGCGGGAGGAGGGGAGGTGGGGAATGGGAAGGGGGTAGTGGGAAGAGGGGGAGGTGGGTCTATGCCATTCCATGCCTGCCATGCCATGCCATCCCACACCTTGCCCTGATTCCCAAATCCTTACGCACCCAGTGGTAGATGTGGGTGCGCTGCCCATCCACATCCCTGAAGGGACCCGCCCACCCTGTGAGCAGCTGTAGCAGCAGCACTCCCACACTGGCGAACACAGGGCGGAATCGAATGGGGAGGGTGAAAGGGACGGAGATGGGGAGAGGGAGGGGAGAAGGGAGGTGGAGAGGTGGAGGAGACAGGTTGGAGAGGAGGGAGATGTGGAATGATGGTGACATGCTGATGTGGAGCGATGGCAACATGCTGATGTGGAGCGATGGCAAGGCAACCACTCCACAGTAAAACGAGTTCAATTCCAAGAGGACAGGCAGGAAGATTAAAGGAATACCTGTGTAAGTACGGTATATAAGTCACTGATCAAAGCCTACTCTGCACATGTCAGTGTATGTCTCAATGGGTTGCATGCCAATCCTATAACTTCTTTTTTGCCCCTTGCAGCAAGCTCGATGGGCGGAATCGTTTGTCTGTTGAAATGAAGTAACCTGATTGAAGCCCTACTTGTACGTGTCACTTAAAGCCCCACCTGTACATGTCACAGATTAACTCCTTACCTGTATATGTCACTGATTAAAGCCCCACCTGCACTGGTGGATGGGATTAAAGCCCCACCTGTACATGTCACTGGTGGGAGAGGCAATGCCGGTGCGCACCACAGCCGGGTCCACATGTCCCTCAGTGCACCGCAACAAATACACCTTCTGCTCGCCTCCGCTGCTGCTGCTGATGCTGCTGCCACTCCGACCGGACCCCCATGAATACCCACTGTTGCCACCAATCTTGCCACTGCTGCTGCTGCTGCTGGTGCCTTTCTCTCCACTGGGCAAGGAAAATTTCCTTGCCAACCCTTTGTTGCCAAAGCCTTTCCGGTGCCCTTCCAAGCCATTGTCTCCCATGTCCACATGCACGCGCTGCCCCATGCACACCACGCTCCAGTCAACCACTCGCGCCTGGGAGAGGGGCAGGGAATACATGGAGGACAGGCAGGGAGGGGGAGGACGGGGAGTGAAATGTGGAAAGGGTGTATTTTCTTCTCAAAATGCACGCACCTATATCTGAGTCACATTTATATATTTCATCAAGCAGCGGCGATATCTGAGTCACTTTTGAGTATTCTCAAAAGGCACGCACCTATACCCAAGCCATTTTTGAAGATTCTAAAAATTGCACCCACCGATATTTAACTCACTCTTGAGAACTCTCAACGGACACGTACCTATCCACGAGTCACTTTTGAGAATTCCGATAAGGCACGCACCTCAAAGGAAGGGCTGAGCAGAACGTTGGAGGGTTTGAGGTCGCCATGCACCTGCCCGTGGCTCTGCACTGCCTTGAGCGCCAGTAGCACCCCCACTGCCACGTCCACCCGCTGCTGCAGCGACAAGGGCGTGGCGCCTGGAAGAGCAGGTGGAGATGGATGGACATGACAAGAGGTTGGTGCAATGGGGCAGGCGTGAGGTGCTGTTGTGAGACTAGGCAGGAGAGGATGGGCTCTGCACTGCCTTGAGCGCCAGTAGCCCCCCCACTGCCACGTCCACCCGCTGCTGCAGCGACAACGGGGTGGAGCCTGCCAGTGCGGGTGATTGGGATGGGGGAAGCAAGAGAGAAGTAAGAGGCCCGTGGCTCTGCACTGCCTTCAGCACCAGCAGCCCCCCCACTGTTATGTCCACCCGCTGCTGCAGCGACAACGGGGTGGCGCCTGGCGGTGCGGGTGTGGGGATGCATGGACACGGCACGCGGTAGGTACGATGGAGCAGGCGTGAGGTGCCCTTATAAAAGCGGAGAGGATGGGCTGGGTGCAAGGCGAGTGGTGAGGGCGAGAAGTGCAAGGCGAGTGGTGAGGGCGAGTGGTGAGGGCGAGTGGTGAGGGCGAGTGGTGAGTTCAGCTTGTTGCTAATTGGCATCACAGGGCTTATGGTGCACACCTGGCTGCAGTGCTGACTTTTGAGTCGACTCAAAAGTCACCTAAATTGGCATCACATGCCTTATGGTGCACACCTGGCTGCAGTGCTGCCTGCAAGCTGCCCCGCTCCATCCACTTATACACCAACACTAGCTCACTCCCCCCTTCCTGCCCCCTCGCCTCCTCCCCCTCCCCCTCCCCCTCCTCCCCCTCTACAGGCCAGCAGCACCAGCCCACAAGCACCAGCACGTTGGGGTGCACAAGGCAAGCCAGGCCCGCCACATGAGCCTCAAGCTCCGCGCTCTCTGCCCCATGCGCCCCCCTCCTCATGCGCTTCACGGCCCACTGCTCCCCTCCCGCTTGCCCTGTGAACCTCCCCCCTTGCCGCTTCCCTCCCGTTGCCCCTGAGAACCTCCCCCCTTGCCGCTTCCCTCCCGTTGCCCCTGAGAACCTCCCCCCTTGCTGCTCCCCTCCCGCTTGCCCTGTGAACCTCCCCCCTTGCCGCTTCCCTCCCGCTGCCCCTGAGAATCCCCCTGCACTTCTCCCCCTTGCTGCTTCTTCTTTCCTCTTCCCCCCCCATTCTTCCCCCCATCCTCCCCCCCATGCTTCTCCCCATCCCCCGCTTCCGCCTCCTCCACCCATTCCCCCCGGTACACGTCACTCCACCTGCCTCCCCCCACCCTTCGCTCCTCCGCCCACCCATTCGTGGCTCTAAGGATGTCAGCCAGGGGGATGTGAGGGCAGGCGGGTGTGCGCTTTAGCAGAGGTGTGGCTGGAAGGGGAAAGGGGGAAAGGGTGGGAAAAAGGAAAACAGGAGGGGGGAAGGTAAGGGAGGATGAGTGAGAAAGGGGCAGAGAAAAGCTTTGTTTCTTGCTTCGCATTTTTGTTACTTTGTTTCTGTGTTTTCCTTGAAACTTGCTGATAAAGGGGTGTTGACGAGAGGAGAAGAAGGTAGGGGAATGAGGAAGAGAGCAAAACGCCCCACGCACTCGCACCACGTTCCCAACCATGCACACCACATGCCAACACATTCAATTAAAAGCCTCAACCAGCATGCCACCATGCAATAATGTATTCATGCCATGTGCACTCAATATCCCCCCTTCCTCTCCCCTCCCCACTCACTCGAATCCTCCCCCGTCTGCTCCCTCCCCTTACTCCACCTCCACACCCCCCATCCCACCGCCGCCACCATCAGAAGCAGCAGCACCACTGCACCCGCTACTATTCCCGCAATCGCAGACGGTGGGAGGGAGGAGGGCGGAGGGGGAGGAGAGGCGAGGAGGACGGTGACGATGGGGGGAGGAGGCGGGGGGGAGGAAGATGGCAGAGGGGGAGGAGGGGAAGGGGGAGGCGGACTGGAGATTGGTGCTGGCAGGGGACGGGTGGGGTTGGGATGGGGTAAACAGGGGATGGGGGAATCAGGAGATGGGGGAATCAGGGGATGGGGGAATCAGGGGATGGGTGGGCGGACGGGATGTGATGGAAATTGAGAATGGAAGGGAAGGCTGGGAGAATTGGCATGAAATGGCAGGGAAGGTTAGGAGGAAGGTTGGGAAGAAACGGCGGGGAGTGCTGGAGGGCAGATTCGCGGAGCAACAACGTGAGAGATACATAGTAGCGTAGTTAAGTCGACTAGAAAATGGGGGAGCATGGCAGGGGCATGTGAATGGTGTGATGTGATCGTTCGTAGCAGTGCTAGGTACATGATCGGGTGATCCTGACCGTTGATCGAGATGCACGAGGAGCAGAACGATGAGCAGAGCTTGCAAAACTTGGATGAACGGTTCTGATTGATTTCACAGCTGCTGTTGTCCATTGGGCAAGTTAACCCGATAGACTGACTGAGAGAGAGCAGGGGCAGGTGGAGGATACACGGGCCGGATGGGGAAAAAGACACGAGGAGTAGAATATTCAATGTAAATGCGTAAATATAAGTGATATTTACCAGTGGCCTACCTTGTATGTGCTTCTCTATACTGAACTCATTTTAAGCGTCCTTCAAGAGAGGAATATGAATAAGGTAAGTTAATGTCTAGATCTTTACAAATTCTCAGACATATAAAAGCGATAGTGAGCTGGAATGAGACAATTGCGAAAAAGAGGTGAAGAAGAGGGTTAAGGAGAAAAAGAGGGTTGCAGGGGGATGATGATAAGAAGGGGAGGCAAACACACAAGGAGCCAAGTTTCAAGGTTCCATAAGCGGCGGGCATGGTTGAGTTGATCTTCGTGCTAAGCACGCTACTGAATGGGATGGGGTTTGGGAAACGGAGAAAGCACGGGACAGAGATGGGGGGGGAGAGGGAGATGTGGAAGGATAGGCAATGGCAGAACAGGAGGCAAGGCGTGGGTTGATTGAGGTAACACTCGTTGGGTGAATAGGTTGGAAGGGATGACAGGCGGTTGAAATGACATGGACTAGAGACGGAAGAAACGGCACAAAGGGTGCAGAGAGGCAGAGAGAGGTGCACGGAGGGACAGAGAGAGGGGGACGGAGGAACAGAGAGAGGGGGACGGAGGGACAGAGAGAGGGGGACGGAGGGTGGGGAGGTATGCAGAGGGTGGGGAGAGGCGCACAAGGTGGTGAGACGCGTGAGGGCCGTGAGGAAGCGAGGCGGCTCGCCTGAAATGTTTGTGTCGCTCAGCGTGCTGGAGGGGGGTGTGGAGTGGGGATGGGGGGAGGATAAGGGAGGGGAGATGATGGGTAAAGGAGGGGAGAAGATGAAACGAGGGGAGAAGGGAGATGAGGCGTGGAAAGATGAGAGAATCAGAAGGCATTGTTGCAGGATAGGCAGTGGCAAGGGATGGGACATGAGCCTGTGTGCGGGCGGGGCGACAGCGAGGAGAGGGGAAGAGACACAGAGAGTTGATCGTGACAGAGAGTTGGGAGGAAGAGGAGGAGAAGGAGAGGAGAGGGGAACAAGAGAACGGAGGGCCAGCAGCAGAGGCGGACGAGGGTGAGGTGCATGAATGGAAGCAGGGGGAGTAATGGGAGGATGCAGGGAGAGGAGTGGACAGGTGTAGCAGGGGGGAGGAGAAGGAGTGGGGGCTGGGGGAAGAGGGGGGGGGGGGGGGTGTCTTGCTGACAGATGCCCTAGGGTGGTGAGGCGAGAGAGGGTGCGAGGCAGGGAGCCCGAGAGGAGGGGGTTGTCATCCAGCGACCTGCCGTGCATGCAGTGTGGGTGGCAGTGGTGGGCAGCGGGGATGGAACTATTTGTTTGGAGCCATGCTCTTGGATTCAGCCCTCTCCCTCTGCACCAATGCTGCTAGCCCACGATCAGCAGAGCAGCAGAGGGGCAGAGGAACAGAGGGGCAGAGCAACAGAGGGGCAGAGGAACAAAAAAGAAAGGAAGAGGGAAGGTTGCGTGTGCAACTGACAGCTCCGTGAGGCGGGAGAGGGCAGAGATGGTGCTGGGGATGCTTCCTGAGATGTTGTTGCTGGTCGCGTAGCTGATGGTGCAAACAAGTGCCATACACGCATGCAAGCATGTTGCAAGCACGTTGCAAGCATGCAAGGATGCAAGCATGCAAGGATGCAAGCATGCAAGCATTGCAAGCACGCACATACAAGGGACATGTGCAAGTCACCTTTGAAAATTCTCAAACGAGACACGAGCATTGCCTGAGGCGTAGATGATGGTACCAGTGCAGCACACACGCACGCACGCACGCACGCACGCACGCACGCACGGACACACACACGCACATACATACAAGGGGCAGTATATATATGCGCAAGCAACGCGATGAGAGGGGGAGTAAGGAGGTTGCTGTGATGGTATGGAAGGCAAGCGACAATGCGAGGCATGAGGGGAGGGGGTACGTTGAAGGATACAAAAGAAAGCACGGAACACATGGATTGTGATTGTGACTTGCAGTCAACTTGCAGTCAACTTGCAGTCAACTCGCAGTCAACTCGCAGTCAGCTTGCAACAGAGAAGCTTGCAAGGCCGCAGGGACATGCTACTACATCAAAGCACTACATGTAGTGCAGGGAAGAGAGGCGTGCGTTACAGCAATTCAAGAGAGGAGAGGCCGGTGATGTCATTGAGCAGGGGGCCCGAGAGGCCCGTCGATGAGATGCGTCTGTGGGGTGGGGGGGAAGGATGGGTGGGGACGGAGGGGGTGGTGTGTCGTGGGGTGGGATGCAATGGGATGGGATGGTTGGGATGTGTTGAGATGGTATGACATGGCATGGCATGGCATGGCATGGCATGGCATGGCATGGCATGGCATGGCTTGGCATGGCATGGCTTGGCATGAGGTCTGCACCGAAACAGGTGGAGGGTAGAGAGAGGAGAGGGTGGGAATAGGAGAGGGTGGGGAGAGGAGAGGGTGGGGAGAGGAGGGGCTTACAGGTTTGCGAGGGCGGTGAGGCGGAAGAAGGCTGGTGGCAGCGGCCCGAGTAAGTCATTATTATTCATATCACTGCGGGGAAGAGAGCCGGGAGAAATATTGTCATTGATATTCGTTTCACTGCACGGACTCGATTCGAGAGGCGCTGTGCGAGCTAATATGGGGGATGTTGTGGTGATGGTGAATGAGAGAGGGAGGACGGAGGGCGATGGAGGAGACAGAGGGAAGTGCTGTGGTGATGGTGGTGGAATGTCCGAGGGTGGTTGAATGCTGGAGGAGGGGGAGGGGGGCGGGAGATAGGGGCGGGAGAGAAGTGATTGGCATGGGAGGGAAGGCAAGGAGGTGGCATGGAAGGGGCAGGTCCCCTGAAAGGAAGGTGGGCAGAAAAAGGGGGTGCAGGAAGGGAGTGAGAGGCGAGGGCGAGGGACTGACAGAGACGAGAGATTCTGCAGGCGCGAAACTGTGAGTGGAATGGGTCCCGTGAAGCTGTTGGAATCAATCTCGCTGGGGGGTGGTGGGGGAAAAAGGGGAGAGATCGTGGAGCATATGCGAGCGTGGAAGAGAGGTAGGTGGTGAGATGAGAGGAACGTGGAGAGGGTAAGGTGTAGGGAGGAAATCAGAGACGGATTGGTGGGGACGAGATGGAAGGAGGAGCAGACGGGAGAAGGGGAAAGAAGGAGGGCACAGAGGAGGAGGAGGAGGAGGAGGAGGAGGAGGAGGAGGAGGAGGAGGAGGAGGAGGAGGAGGAGGAGGAGGAGGAGGAGGAGGAGGAGGAGGAGGAGGAGGGGAGGAGAGTATGTTGCAGGCAATGCAATGTATGATGGGCCCAATGGCGGGAAGCCGGCCCGTGACGAGCAGTGCAATGGGTGAGAGGGAAGGGAGTTGGAGATTGTGGTGGGTGGTTACAGTTGGACGAGTGATGGCATGCGCGCAATGACGGTGAAGATTTGAGACGTCTCAAAACTATATTACTTTCACGCGGATTTTATACGGAGAAATTGTTTGTTGCTTGGAAGGCTGGGTGTAACTTGCAAAAGTTACTTGTTCGCGCGAGGCTCCCGAAGCTACAGTTGGCGAAGATTGAGAATTCCACGTTACGCCTCGAGGAATGAAGACCCGAGCCCCGTGGTTTTTCCAGGGTGCTCTGGATTGGCTGCCCAGATTTCAGCCACGGTTATTTCGCGCCTAGATTTCTGGTTTTCTCGAAGCGTAGTTCTTACTTAAGGGCTTCGTTCCCACTCTTGTTTTTCATTCCGCTAGCGCTGATGAAGGTTTGACTTGGGGCCTGTCCCAGTCGACCGAAACATGTTCGCGTTTTAATCCTATAGTGGAATAAGAGTTCAGATTTCAGATTCTTGGATGTTTACAGGGCCAAACTTTTACTACCAGACTGCAGCTCGCCTAAACAAAGCTTCTATGGCTGACGGTTCTTGGGGTCTCCCAAATTCTACGGGTGACGCCGGTCTGGTGAAATCGAGTTTCGCACTAGTTCCCCGTGGAGCAGAGCCTTTCCCGAAGACCTACACGGGTTACAACCGCGCTAACAAGCGTTCCCGAAAGGTTGAAGGAGTTCCTGTGCTTCCTGCGACACTTCAAGAGGACTTCGAGCACAACAAGCAAGCTGAAAATCCTCCCGCCATGGCTGAGATGGAAGTTCAGAACGACGGAGTTACGGATGCGAATCCTGCTACTTCTGTCAACCCGATCACCGTCGATACGTCCTTCACTATTCCGGAACCTTTTAAAGGTTGGACTACGACGACCGTCAGGGGCTTCAGAACTGATTTCAAAGCACTCCTCAAGGCGAAGTCGAAACTGAAAAAGATGAAGACGCTCAACGACCAAGGTGTGATTTTGCACAGCATTCGCACCAAGGCCGTGGAATTTCAGACCAAGTACCCTTCCACACGGGAAAAGTCTGCTGCGTCCGTCACCTCGGTTCATTTTGAGAACCAGAAGCGCATTCAGGCCGACTTCATTGCGTCTAAGGAGCTGGAGGTCGAGGAAATTCTGTCGGCATCCTCCTCACACCTCACCACTCTGGCGACTAAGCTCGAAGACTACATTCAAGGCCTCACTGCTGACCCAGAGCTAGACATGAGCACAAGGGCGAACACCTGTTCGGTTCGCCTCGAACGTGTTCGAGGCGAACCGAACAGGTTTGTTTTTTTTGCTTAAATTGTTCGCCGAACAGTGTTCGATGTTCGCCCGAACACGTTCGTGTTCGGGCCGCTGCTGCAATTTGCCCCGCGACGAACACGAACGTGTTCGAGGTTCGCCCGAACATGCCTTCATAGGCGAACGGCGAACACGTGTTTTTGCTTTAAAGTGTTCGCCGAACCGAACAGTGTTCGGTTCGGCAAACGGATGTGTTCGTCTAGGGGCGAACACGAACATGTTCGTGTTCGCCCCTTGCTCATCCCTACCCGGAGCTAACCGTATCTGATGCGGCTAGGGAACGATACCGGAAGATCAAGGGTGTCTGCATCGAACGGGCCAAGTCGAAGATCGCGCTCGCCAAGGACGATATTATCATCCGGGAGTTGGAGAGGCAGAGGATCAAGGAAGCCGATGATTTGAAGAAAGCAGCCGCCGCCGAAGAGATGGACCACCTGGAAACGGACCTGGCGATCAACGAGCTCGTTCTACAAGCTACTAAGAAGTACGCGGAGATGATGCGCAAGGAGATTACGGCGAGCGTCGAAGCAAAGCTGACTGCGAAGTTTAAGAAGAGCTTGTCGATGGGATCGCAGGATTCCAAGCCGGCCTCCTCGACCTCGAAGCCTAAGGCGGACCCGTCCAAGGTCCGGAAATCTTCCGGCGCCAAGGCAGATGTACCGAAGGCGGCGAGGAAACGCGGGAAAGGAAAAAAGAATGTGAAATCTTCAGGCGACGGCGGGAGAAGAACCGACAAGCTACCTCGACGAAGGTTCAAGTTCCAAAAAACGGCGGCGGCGGCCCAGGAAAAGGGCCGCGCAAGAACTAACTGCTCGGGACATTGCACTCCGCCGATTCGGACGACTGACTGTACGACAAGCGCAGTCGCGCGTTCGGAATCGGGGGGTGCACAACCTGAGCGCAAAGGTTTTGTCTCACGACGAAACTAAGGCGCTCGGGATGGGGTTGAAGTTCATACCTACGCCAACCTGGAACTTTTCCATCGAAGCAGACCTGCATCAACTGCATCGACAGATCTCCCTCGAATTTTTCTTCAAGGATAAAGGGTCATCGTCTTCATCCCGTTTCCGGGTGAAGAATCCTAACTGGTGGCCCGAACGGGACGTGGTCCCGGAGCAAGTCTTCAAGGAGGCGCAAGCCGACCTATCTTTCCTGCTGAAGGCGTGTAGGCCCATGCGCGGGCAGAACCTATCACGGAGTGCGCGCATGGCGATACGCTCCCTGTCACTCAACGGCAGCATCGTCATTAAGCCGACTGACAAGAACATCGGAATCACCGTCATGGACAGACAGCACTACATTGCTTTGTGCATGGAGCATTTGAACGACGAAGCTGTCTGCCGTCCTGTCCGTCACGATCCGAGTCCGATAGTTCTGCAGCAGCTGATGGAGCTGAAAGCGACATGGGGACCTGCTTTTCCAGACAGTCTTTGGAAATACCTTTTCGATAAACCGCCAGGAGGGTGGCGCCCAGCGGCATTCTACATTCTTCCGAAACTCCATAAGAAAGTACCTGTGGGGCGACCGATCGCTGCTTCACACTCATGGGTAACTACTAATGCGAGTCGTTGGCTGGATTCGCAACTAAGACCGCTAGTCCTAAAACGAGCCACCTACCTGCGCGATTCTCTCTCACTGCTAGCGAAGCTGGAGACTACAGCCTTTCCGCCTGACATTCTCCTAGCAACGTACGACGTGACCTCGCTCTACCCCAGCATAGCTATAGATCGAGGACTCGACGCGGTTAGCAGTTTCCTGACGAGAGACAACACACAGCTTTCTCAACCGCTTATGGCTCTACTGGGTTGGGTCATGAGGAACTCCTACGTAGAGTTCGACGGCGAAGTGTTTCATCAAGTGCAGGGCACTGCAATGGGAACTCCTGTAGCAGTGTGTTTTGCCATACTCTTCATGAGTCGTCTCGATGAGCTGTTAAAGGAGAGATGGACCGGGATGTCACCTTGTTACCACGTCCGTTACATCGATGATGGCCTTATCATTTGGCCAGGGTCGCGGTCAGAATTAGAGGAGTACCTGCGCACCTTCAACGGCTTGGATCCGAATATTAGGATCACGTGGAGCATCTCGGAGCGTTCGGTTGATTTTTTGGACATGGTTCTCCACATAGGGCCGCGTTTTACTGAGCGTGGTATCCTAGACTTCGGTACTTTTCAGAAGCCGATGAATAGGTACCTCTATCTCCCCTTCTCCTCCTTCCACCCACGGCACGGCAAGGAGAGTTTCATCCGCGCCGAACTGAAGCGTTACCTGCTACGCTCGACCTCGGTGTCAACTTTCCTAGCAACGAAACGCGCTTTCTTCCAACGCCTTCGTGATCGTGGTTACCCCCCTGTTTTCCTTCGACCGATCTTCAAGGGCGTCCTATTCGCACATCGTGCACCACTCCTCGCCGACACTCTCGCGAACCAGCTTTTGCGACAAACCTCTCTCCCCTCTACACGCGGACCCCTAGTCTTGAAGACGACCTACACACCTGTGTCGGCTCGACTCGGGCTAGGGGTAGTTTTGAGACGTCTCAAAACTAGATTACTCTCACGCGGATTTTATACGGAGAAATTGTTTGATGCTTGGAAGGCTGGGTGTAACTTGCAAAAGTTACTTGTTCGCGCGAGGCTCCTGAAGCTACAGTTGGCGAAGATTGAGAATTCCACGTTACGCCTCGAGGAATGAAGACCCGAGCCCCGCGGTTTTTCCAGGGTGCTCTGGATTGGCTGCCCAGATTTCAGCCACAGTTATTTCGCGCCTAGATTTCTGGTTTTCTCGAAGCGTAGTTCTTACTTAAGGGCTTCGTTCCCACTCTTGTTTTTCATTCCGCTAGCGCTGATGAAGGTTTGACTTGGGGCCTGTCCCAGTCGACCGAAACATGTTCGCGTTTTAATCCTATAGTGGAATAAGAGTTCAGATTTCAGATTCTTGGTTGTTTACAGGGCCAAACTTTTACTACTGTCTATCACTTGCTAAAGATTTCTACCAGACTGCAGCTCGCCTAAACAAAGCTTCTATTGTGGTGGGTGGTTACAGTTGGACGAGTGATGGCATGCGCGCAATGACGGTGAAGATTGGACCCGTGAGGTTGTTGTTGCTGCTCAGCCTCCTGCATGCATGAATGCACACATGCACACATGCACACATGCACACATGCACACATGCGCACATGCACACATGCACACATGCACACATGCACACATGCACACATGCGCACATGCACACATGCACACATGCACACATGCGCACATGCGCACATGCACACATGCACACATGCGCACATGCACACATGCACACATGCGCACATGCACACATGCACACATGCGCACATGCACACATGCACACATGCGCACATGCGCACATGCACACATGCGCACATGCACACATGCA
This sequence comes from Closterium sp. Naga37s-1, assembly GCA_947471745.1. Taxonomy (NCBI): domain Eukaryota; kingdom Viridiplantae; phylum Streptophyta; class Zygnematophyceae; order Desmidiales; family Closteriaceae; genus Closterium; species Closterium sp. Naga37s-1. The sequence goes on from CANJKZ010001146.1 coordinate 1,801,733, forward strand.
CACATGCACACATGCGCACGCACCCACACACCCACCCACACACACACACACACACACACACACACACACACACTTGCACAGATGCGGGGATGCACATCGACAGCCATGCACACAAACACAAAAACATGCACGAACGTGTTAACACACACACAGGGTCACATGGCACACGGCACACGGCACAGTGGCTGCTGCCACTTTCACAGCCCTGGCGTCTCAAGCAGCCCTCGTCGTCCCCCTAGGCGCACATAACCTGCGACGCCCACATGCTTGTCACGTGCACATGCTTGTCACGTGCACATCCATCGGGGCGGTGCGCCTCACAGGGGGCGCAATTAAGTGCGCCTCTCACTCTCAGTGCGCCTCACAGGGGGCGCAATTAAGTGCGCCTCTCAGTCCGCATCTCAGTGGGCCTTACAGAGAGGTCAGCAGGCGGAGGGCGGAGAGGGCGGAGGGCACAGGGCCGGAGAGACTGTTGGACTGCAGATCCCTGGCGGAACACGGGGGGGGGTGGGAAGGGGGAGGGGGAGGGATGGGAGGGTGGAAGGGGAATGGAACGTGAAGGGGGATGGGGGGACGGTGACGCGGTGGGAGATGTGATGGGTGACTTGGGGAGAGAGCGGAGGAAGGGCAGGTGGAGGCAGCGCGAAGCAATTCACAAGTGCTGGCCCGGCCCGCGTGTAATGAGTCGTGTTTTGAGTCGACTCACAAGTGCTGGCCTGGCCCGGGGCGACTCACAGCGAGTGCAGGCAAGAGAGCGGAGGAAGGGCAGGTGGAAGCAGCGCGAGGCGACTCACAAGTGATGGCCCCGCCCGGGGCGACTTACAGCGATTTGAGGTGGGAGAGCGCGGTGAGGGCGAGGGGGATGGAGCCATTGAGTTGCTTTGAATTCAGGTGCCTGCCCGGTGCGCAGACAAGTGATGGGGAGGTTGGGGAGGAGGGGAGGGGCAGACAGCGAGGGAGCAATGATGCGGGTGGCGCGATGGATGGGCATGATGGATGGATGAAGCATGCGAGGTGAGAGTGGCATGCTCCGTGGTGACAAGCCATGCATACATGGTCCCCTCATCGCCCCCCACCCCCCCATCCGCTTCCCCATGCTTCCCCAAGCGCTTCCCCCGCGCGCTACCATCGCTCGGGGCACTGACAGTTCTGTGACCATGCCGTCCTTGTCGCACAGGATAGGCTCCGCCTGCGCGCAGTCCGCGCCTTGCGCCCACTCCGCCGTGCTCATCCCCCACTCCGCCGCGCACTCCTTCAGCGCCGCCGCTGCGCGCCCATTGCGGGGGAAATCGAGGGCGGAAAGGCGAGACCGACAGCAGGAATACGGGATTTGAGAGGAGGAGCGGGAGAGGGGTCCCTCGGAGGGAGAGGGAGAAGGAGAGAAGAGTAGGTACGCGAGAATGGCGGCAGGGTATTATAGGAGGCGCATAATGCAGCGAAAAAGTTCGCGGAGAATGCGCGGCTTGCTGAACGAAAGAGGCAGGAAGGCTCCACTCCATGGCGAAGCGGTGCTGCGTTGGACGCAGCTACGAAGCACAGCTGAATCGCCGTGGCGCTTAGGCTACAACAGCGTTAGAACTTGCTCGTGCGAGAATGAATATGAGGGCTTAGTATTGAAGAATACGACTTATATAACGCCACGTGCCATCCCAGTACACCAGTGGGCCGTAGCGGTTGCCTTTTCGCCCTTCGTGTAAGCCCGCAGGCGTTACAGCTTATGAGAAGGGCGAAAGAAGTCGCCACTAGGTTTCGTCACGCGGCATAGCGCGCATTGGGAGTGGGCGAGTGGAACTATCACTGGGGGACTGAAAAAAGGCACTCCTTAGCTCGCTGTGGTTCGAACCCTAAAGATTCTTCGCGCATAGCGCACCTTGGGAGTCGGCGAGAGGTATCGTCGCAGCCTGGACGACACACGGCAGGAGACCGACGACGAGCGCCGCGAAACACGGAAGGACACATGCAAAAATCCGCGACCGCGAGCGAGCCGTTCTTGCACAGCCCATTGCGGCAACGGAGGCGAGACAATGCTTCCCAGGCAATCATGCTGGTGGCCAAAAGGCGGCGCTGATATATGTAACAGCTGGATATTTGGTGAGGCCGTGGTGCAGTGCGGTGGATGGGCAGTGATGTGCAGTGGTTCGTGTCGTGTGATAGACGAAAGCAAGCAGCCATACAGAGCAGGTAGGTGCGTGCGAGTGGGATGCGTGGGACAGGAATTTGGGACTTTCAAAAACTTGACCTCCCTGCATTCGCACCTTGCAAGGCAACTTGGCAGTCACCTCAGATTTTGTCGCGTACCGCCAACTGTACAGTTTTGAAAACTAAGACACATTCTCGATGCAGGGAAACGCGGGAAGCAGTGTTGTCAGGTGGTGTGTTACTCTGTATCTAATTACCATATTAAATTGCTTATACGGTAGTGTGTTCGACGTGAACGTCGACATCCCTCAACAAAATGAGGACGGAGGGGGGAATGGAGGTGACATCTGCCTTGTTCTTCCTCCTCCCTTCTTCCCCTTTCCCATGTTCGCTTTTGTCCCCCACCCCTCCCTCCGTACCCCCAACAGGCGGGTCTTGCTCGAGTGTCCGTCTCGTTCCCCCCATGTGACTGGCTGGCATTGACGCGCTGTGCACTGCCATCAAGGCACTCACGCTCACACTGCAAGTGAGGAGAGTGAGCATTCAGGAAAGACATGCGTGCCCATGTGTGTGCGATATCCTCCCTACCCCCTAGACTTCGCGTTTTGCACCATGGACCTGACAGGTGTATGGGATGCAATGCTGGGCCGTCCCATTGCCACACCATGCTAGTGTATGCAGCAAGGTCTTCTCTTGTATCAAACGTGCTGTTCCACCTGCGGCCCACTTCAAATGCCCTGCCCTCTGCTCCCTGCATCCTCATGGCCCATGCGCTGGTAACTGAAGGTGCTGCTGTGCTGGTAACTGAAGGTTCGAGACAGGCACCAGATCTACTGAGCTGCATGCTGTGCTGTTCATTGTGTGAACCGCTGAGTCTTGTGGGGGGGGAAGATGGTGAGATCTATGCGCTACAGCTTGCTTCTTGCTCATTGTAAATGAAATAATAGGTTGGCAGTCTGGTGTGCTGGTTTGTCTGGGCAGGTGGATAGAAGCTGCAGCAGGAGTAGGCAAGCGACAGCGGGAGAGCCTGAACAGGGCAGATCATACCCCCTTTACATGTGGACAGCGGGGGAGGAGGTTGGAAGGGAAGGGGGTTGCGGCAGCAGGGGGTCGAGGAGAGGAGAGATGTCACCCGCTGTTACCTGCTGCTGGGCCTGCATGTGGGGGTAGAGGGGGAAGGAGAGGTGGGAAAGGGTAAGGGGGAGTGGGAAGAGGGAGAGGTGGGCCATGCGATGCCCTGCCATGCCATGTCACACCTTGCCATACCCGCCTTGCCCTGCCATGCCATGCCATGCCACACCATGCCATGCCACACAATGCCATGCCACACCATGCCATGCCACACCTTGCCATGCCACACCATGCCATGCCGCACCTTTCCAAGCCACACCATGCCATGCCACACCTTGCCATGCCACACCATGCCATGCCACACCATGCCATGCCACACCTTGCCATGCCACACCTTGCCATGCCACAGCATGCCATGCCACACCTTGCCATGCCACACCATGCCATGCCACACCTTGCCATGCCACACCATGCCATGCCACACCATGCCATGCCACACCTTGCCATGCCACACCATGCCATGCCACACCATGCCATGCCACACCTTGCCATGCCACACCTTGCCATGCCACACCATGCCATGCCACACCTTGCCATGCCACACCATGCCATGCCACACCAAGCCATGCCACACCTTGCCATGCCACACCATGCCATGCCACACCTTGCCATGCCACACCTTGCCATGCCACACCTTGCCATGCCACACCATGCCATGCCACACCTTGCCATGCCACACCATGCCATGCCACACCTTGCCATGCCACACCATGCCATGCCACACCTTGCCATGCCACACCTTGCCATGCCACACCTTGCCATGCCACACCTTGCCATGCCACACCTTGCCATGCCACACCATGCCATGCCACACCATGCCATGCCACACCTTGCCATGCCACACCATGCCATGCCACACCTTGCCATGCCACACCATGCCATGCCACACCTTGCCATGCCACACCTTGCCATGCCACACCTTGCCATGCCACACCATGCCATGCCACACCTTGCCATGCCACAACTTGCCATGCCACACCATGCCATGCCACACCTTGCCATGCCACACCATGCCATGCCACACCTTGCCATGCCACACCATGCCATGCCACACCATGCCATGCCACACCTTGCCATGCCACACCTTGCCATGCCACACCTTGCCATGCCACACCATGCCATGCCACACCTTGCCATGCCACACCATGCCATGCCACACCTTGCCATGCCACACCTTGCCATGCCACACCATGCCATGCCACACCTTGCCATGCCACACCTTGCCATGCCACACCTTGCCATGCCACACCATGCCATGCCACACCTTGCCATGCCACACCATGCCATGCCACACCTTGCCATGCCACACCATGCCATGCCACACCTTGCCATGCCACACCATGCCATGCCACACCTTGCCATGCAACACCATGCCATGCCACACCTTGCCATGCCACACCTTGCCATGCCACACCATGCCATGCCACACCATGCCATGCCACACCATGCCATGCCACACCTTGCCATGCCACACCTTGCCATGCCACACCTTGCCATGCCACACCTTGCCATGCCACACCATGCCATGCCACACCTTGCCATGCCACACCATGCCATGCCACACCTTGCCATGCCACACCATGCCATGCCACACCTTGCCATGCCACACCATGCCATGCCACACCTTGCCATCCCACACCATGCCATGCCACACCTTGCCATGCCACACCATGCCATGCCACACCATGCCATGCCACACCTTGCCATGCAACACCATGCCATGCAACACCTTGCCATGCCACACCATGCCATGCCACACCTTGCCATGCCACACCTTGCCATGCCACACCATGCCATGCCACACCTTGCCATGCCACACCTTGCCATGCCACACCTTGCCATGCCACACCATGCCATGCCACACCTTGCCATGCCACACCATGCCATGCCACACCTTGCCATGCCACACCATGCCATGCCACACCTTGCCATGCCACACCTTGCCATGCCACACCATGCCATGCCACACCTTGCCATGCCACACCATGCCATGCCACACCTTGCCATGCCACACCATGCCATGCCACACCATGCCATGCCACACCTTGCCATGCCACACCATGCCATGCCACACCTTGCCATGCCACACCATGCCATGCCACACCATGCCATGCCACACCTTGCCATGCCACACCATGCCATGCCACACCTTGCCATGCCACACCATGCCATGCCACACCTTGCCATGCCACACCATGCCATGCCACACCTTGCCATGCCACACCTTGCCATGCCTTTCCTTGCCATGCCACACCTTGCCATGCCATGCCTTGCCATGCCACACCTTGCCATGCCACACCATGCCATGCCACACCTTGCCATGCCACACCATGCCATGCCACATGCCATGCCACACCTTGCCATGCCACACCTTGCCATGCCACACCTTGCCATGCCATGCCTTGCCATGCCACACCTTGCCATGCCACACCATGCCATGCCACACCTTGCCATGCCACACCATGCCATGCCACACCTTGCCCTGCCACACCTTGCCATGCCACACCTTGCCATGCCACACCTTGCCATGCCACACCTTGCCATGCCACACCATGCCATGCCACACCATGCCATGCCACACCTTGCCATGCCACACCTTGCCATTGTCAACATATATTTTATATGTGTTGTTTAGGTTAGTCTAGGTGTTACGTTTCTACTTACTTGCATGATTAGGGTTTGCTATATCTAGGGTTGTACTTCACATTTTCTATCAATTCATTCTTATCGTAACATGGTATAGAGCTAGGTTTCCCTTAGGCGATTTTTCCCCTAGGCGATTTTTTTCCCTTAGGCGAAATTTCTCTCGATAGTCTATGGGCCCACCACCCGCGCGCCTCGTAGCGACCCATAGCCCGAAGCGCCCTGCCCCGTAGAGCCCGAGTAGGTCGCGCCCCCCCGTCGACATCGCGCGTCACCCGTTTCTGCCCTGCGCCCCACCCGTTTTTGCCGTGCGTCACTCGTTTTCTGCCCCGCGCCCCACTCGTTTTACCCCGCGCGTTTCCCCCCAGCCCTCTAGCGCGCAGCAGACGAACGCGCGTAGCTGCGCGCGCAGCCTTAGTCGCACCCGCAGCTTCGCGCTAGTACGTCGCGGCCGCGCGCACGTGCAGCCCACCGTCTTAACCGCCCCCCAGACCTGAAAACCCGCCATTACAGACCTGAAAACCGCCGCCGAACTTGGAAACCCGCCGCCCCAGACCTGAAAACCGCCGCCCCAGACCTGACAACCGCCGCCCCACCTGGAAACCTGCTGCCCCACCCGTTCCAGGCACCTCACCCGGGATCAGCCGCCCCACCCAGTCCTCTCCACCGCATTGAACCGCACAGAACTGCACATAACTGCACAGAACCGCACAGAACCGCCGCCTTAACAGCTTCCCCACCTGAAAACCACCGCCCCAGACCTGACAACCGCCGCCCCACCTGGAAACCTGCTGCCCCACCCGTTCCAGGCACCTCACCCGGAATCAGCTGCCCCACCCAGTCCTCTCCACCGCATTGAACCTCACAGAACCGCACAGTACTGCACATAACCGCACAGAACTGCACAGAACCGCCGCCTCACCCGTAGCCCGCTGCCTTAACAGCTTCCCCACCTGAAACCTGCCTCCCCACGACCTACCACACCCGCCGTCAGTAGCCCCAGCCGATTACACTGCCGCCAGCTACACCAGCAGCAGCATAGGCTGCCCCCAGCGCACCAGCAGCAACGTAGGCTGCCCCCAGCAGAACCAGCAGAACCAGCAGAACCAGCAGAACCAGCAGAACCAGCAGAACCAGCAGAACCAGCAGAACCAGCAGAACCAGCAGAACCAGCAAAACCAGCAGAACCAGCAGAACCAGCAGAACCAGCAGAACCAGCAAAACCAGCAGAACCAGCAGAACCAGCAGAACCAGCAGAACCAGCAGAACCAGCAGAACCAGCAGCGAACCAGCAGCAGCATAGGCTGCCCCCAGCGCACCAGCAGCAGCTTAGGCAACTGCCTGCGCACTAGCAGCAGCATTGGCTGCCCCCTGGAGAACCAGTAGCAGCCTAGGCTGCCTCTCAGCAGAACCAGAAGCAGCACAGGCTGCCCCCAGCGCACCAGCAGCAGCTTAGGCTGCCCTCAGCAGAACCAGTAGCAGCATAGGCTCACATGGCATGTACTAGGGTTGTACAGCAGCAGGGCCAGCCGCAGCACTCCCGTCAGTTGGGGCCTGCGGGTCCAAAGTGTGGCGCCCCCAGCAGTGGCTCAGCTAGCAGTGGGCGAGACGTCGGCCCCTGCGGGTACCGGGCCCTGACAGGCCCTGGTGCTGGCACTACCTGCTGGAGTCCTGACCACACTGCGTCCAGCTGCTACCGTCGACTCGACGACCTCCACCGTGAGCGTTTTGGTCCTCACGCTATTACACCGCACTGGCCTTCGCGCCTTCGCCAGCGCACTACTGCACCAGTTGAGTCTCACCTGCCTGGTCTAGGACCCTTTCCGGCTGCACGAGTAGAGACCTGTGTTTCCAGTCTTGGTGCGTGTGTTGTTTCCAGTCCCGGCGCCTCTGAGGGTCTTTGTGTAGAAGCTGCAGCTACCACTAGTCTAGCACTAGCCTTTGTAGCTGGTTCGGGTGCGACCCCACAGACTGCACAGCTTTCCTTCACCCTAGATTCTGGAGCGTCCAGCTGTTTCTTTCGCGACTGTACCGACCTCACACCACTGCGCACTCCAGTCACTGTCGCCTTGGCTGACCCCTCTGTGGGACGTGTAGTTGCTAGCAGCACCACCACTCTTCCGTGTCCGGCGGCTCCCTCAGGTTTTCTTACAGGTTACTACACCCCCTCGTTCTCTAGGAACTTGGTGGGTGTCAGTCACCTTCACGACCTAGGCGTAGTCACTACTTTCCCACTGGACGAGCCTGTTGCCTCCTGCACTGTCGGTGCCACTGGGGCGCCCCTGGCCACATTCCACAGAGAGCCGAGATCTGGTCTGTACTCACTACACACTGGGTCCCACCACACTGAGTCGGGTCAGGTCAGGTCAGGTCAGGTAGCTGCTGTGTCGTGTGACTGTCGGTCCCTCACCCACCCGTCGGTCCTCTGGCACCACCGTCTAGGTCACCCGTCGTTCCCGCGTCTCAGTAGGATGGCACGTTACCGTCTGGTCTCAGGTCTCCCAGGGTCGCTTGCACCGCTTCCCCGCTCTCCTGCGCCGCTGTGCACTCCTTGCGTCGAGGGTCGGCAGCGCGCTGCCCCTCACTCCTCCTCGTTCCCCCCCACCACGGCTCCCTTCGAGACCCTGCACTTGGACGTCTGGGGCCCCTCTCCGGTCCTTGGCCCACGTCAGGAGCGCTACTTCCTGATTGTGGTGGACGACTACTCCCGCTACACCACGGTTTTCCCCTTGCGACGGAAGGCCGACGTGCCTACCGTCCTCGAGCCGTGGCTACTAGCGTGGGGTGGCGCCCAGGGCCTGTGTGGGCTTCGCCTACACTCGGACCGTGGTGGTGAGTTTTCTTCCACTCGCCTGGAGACGTTCTGTCAGGGTCGGGGGATCATCCAGTCTTACACGCTACCAGCATCACCGCAGCAGAACGGGGTAGCCGAGCGACGCATCGGCCTGGTCATGGAGGTTGCCCGGACCTCCATGTGCCATGCCGGTGCCCCCCAGTTCTTGTGGCCCCAGGCAGTCCGCTACGCCGCGCACCAGCTGAACCTGTGGCCCAGTGACGCACGGCCAAGGGTGACGCCGGTCTCCCTTTGGACAGGTTCTCCGGGCGTAGCAGCTGACTTCCGCGTCTGGGGTTGTCTGGCTCACGTTCGCGCCCCTGGCGCGAACAAGTTGTCTCCGCGCACTCGTGCCTGCGTCTTTCTTGGCTTCCCTTTGGACGCCTCCGGCTGGGTGTTCTACGACCCGGTCACCTACCAGTTCTTCGCTTCGCAGGACGTCACGTTCGACGAGTCTGTCTGTTACTACAGGAGTCGCCCCCACCGAAGTACTCAGGCCTTTTCCCCCCCGCTGTTCCTCACCCTTGAGCCCCCATCAGTCGCCCCGGTAGCCCCCCCCCCTTCGCGTCCTGCCCCGTCAGGTGTGTCGCACGTCACTCCGCAGTCTTCCCCCCCGCAGCGTCCAGTCCCTGTCGTGTCTGGGGGTGCGGGAGGTGCAGTTGCGGAGGGTGAGGGTACTGGGGCTGCAGGAGCTGGTGGTGCCGGCTCTGGGGGTGCAGGGGTTGTGGGCGTGGAGGTCACTCCTGTGGAGGACACGGCAGCCTCGACTCGGCGGCCTCGCCCTGCCTCACCCCCTGGCTTCCCGTCCGTCCCGCAGTTTCCTCCTCCTTCTTCTCTGCGGTCGGTTGCTGCGGAGCCTGGGGGTGTTCCTGCGGGAGGTACTGGAGGCCCCGGGGGTGTTGGTGGTGGAGGTGCTGGTTCTGGGGGTGCTGGAGCTGGAGGCACTGGCACTGTGGCGCCTACACCGCGCACTGTACGTTTCCTGACCCGTGAGCAGCGTCTCCTCCGGTTGGAGAGGGAGGAGCGTGAGCGATTTGAGAGGGCACAGCAGCAGCAGCAGCAGCAGCAGCAGCAGCAGCAGCAGCAGCAGCAGCAGGAGAGAGTAGAGGAGGAGTCACAGCAGCAGCACGAGAGGGTAGCGCAGGAGTCCCGGTCGCAGCAGCGGGTGCAGCTGCAGCCGCTGCAGGAGAGGGTAGAGGAGCAGTCACGGCCGCACCAGGAGAGGGTAGAGCAGGAGTCCCACCCGCAGCAGCAGGTGCAGTTCCAGACGCAGCAGGAGAGAGTAGAGGAGGAGTCACGGCAGCAGTAGGAGAGGGTAGCGCAGGAGTCCCGGTCGCAGCAGCGGGTACAGCTGCAGCCGCAGCAGGAGAGGGTAGAGGCGGAGCCACAGGAGCAGCAGCAGGGGCCGGTACCGTCGCAGCAGACGCCAGAGGAGGCGGAGCAGCAGCGACTGCGACTACGCGACCTCCCCGACCCAGCACCTGCACGCTTTGTTCGTGGTCCCCTGTCGTCCCCTCCTGTTCCACCAGTTGAGTCCCTTTCCTCCTCCCAGTGGACTCGTCGTCCTCCCCTCAGTCGTGCTGTGTCTCCACAGCCCCGTCGGTCCCGTTACCGTGCAGACGGTCCGTTTCACCTTGTTCTCCGCTCTCGTGTTCCACCTCCTCCTGTCCTTCCACAGCCCCCTGAGTCGTCCCTCACTGTGCTTCACGACCCGTTGTCCGACTACCTCCGTGCCTCCCGTCCTGTCGTCTCCCGTGTTTTGTCCGCGTTGGTCACTCACCCGACTGCACCTCTGTCGTCTGTCTCAGCACTTGTTACCACTGTCTCTGGCTTTGCCTCTTCCCACCGCCTTGACTACGCCGCTCACTTGGTGAGTGGCCTTGCACGTTCTCCGTCCTCTGGGGGTGCTCCTGTCTTTCCCCTGGAGGTCGTAGAGGACAGGCAGTTCGAGCTTGGTTTTCTTGCGGCCGCTGTTCCTCATCTCTGCGCCATGCTGCTTGCCCCTGAGGGGGATCCAGACGCCCTTGACATCCCGATCCCTCGCACTCACGCCGAGGCGGTCTCGGGACCCTGGGCTTCGTACTGGATAGCAGATGAGGAGGCAGAGATGGCATCTTATAGGTCCACAGGCACTTACGTCGACGCAGTCCCACCACTTGGGACGAATGTCGTCAGTGGCCGATGGCTCTACAAGGTGAAGCGGCCGCCTAGATCACCACCTGTGTTCAAGGCACGCTATGTTGCGAGAGGCTTCAGTCAGCGAGAGGGGGTGGACTTCTTCCAGACCTTCGCTCCCACCCCGAAGATGAGTACTCTTCGGGTGTTGCTGCATATTGCAGCCCAGCGCGACTACGAGTTGCACTCCTTGGACTTTTCCACCGCGTTCCTTCAGGGGAGCCTGCACGAGCAGATCTGGCTGCGTCGCCCGCCTGGCTTCACTGGCTCTTTCCCACCTGGGACCCAGTGGCAGCTGCGTCGACCAGTCTACGGCCTGCGTCAGACCCCACGTGAGTGGCACGACACACTTCGCTCGACCCTTGCAGCTCTTGACTTCTTTCCGTCGTCTGCTGACCCGTCACTGTTCGTTCGCCGTGGCTCGACCCCGTTCTTTGTCCTGGTCTACGTCGACGACCTAGTGTTCGCCACTCCCGACCGACGCGCGCTGGCCTCCGTGAAGGAGGAACTGCAGAGGAGACACACTTGCACTGACCTTGGTGAGCTGCAGCACTACCTTGGCCTGCAGATCACCAGGGACAGGGCAGCTCGCACCATTACGCTGACTCAGTCGCATATGGTCGAGCAGATCCTCACGCGGTTTCGCTTCCCGTTCTCCAAGGTACAGCTCACCCCTCTTGGTGTGGATCATGGGCTCACGGCTCCACCTTCGGACGAGTCATTTGAGTCCAGTGGTCCATATCCTGAGCTGGTGGGTTGTCTCATGTACCTGATGACCTGTACTCGCCCAGACCTAGCTTACCCTCTTAGCGTCCTTGCGCGCTTTGTTGCGCCTGGAAGACACCGACCTTCCCACTGGTACGCTGCTAAGAGGGTGGCGAAGTATGTGGCGAGTACATCAGGCATGGGACTTGTCCTTGGAGGGAAGCAGCCAGTTACACTCACAGGTTACTCGGACTCGTCGTGGGCCGACGACGCGGAGACGCGTCGGTCTACACAGGGGTACTCCTTTAGCCTCGGGGCAGGTGCTGTTTCGTGGCGGTCGACTCGGGCGTCGTCTGTCGCCGGTTCCAGCTGTGAGGCAGAGGTGTACGCTGCGGCCATGGCCGCTCAGGAGCTTCGCTGGCTGTCTTTCCTTCTCACCGACCTTGGTGAGCGGCCTCGCTCTCCCCCAGTCTTGTTCGCCGACAACAGGTCTGCTGTCCTGTTGTGTGAGGAGCCCCGACTGGTTGGGAAGGCGAAGCACATCCAGCTTCGTTACTTCCTTCTGCGTGAGTTGCAGCAGCGTGGACAGGCACTCGTTCGACGTGTGGTCTCTGAGGCAAACACGGCAGATATCTTCACCAAGGCGTTGCCGCCTTGTGACCACCAGCGTTTCTGCACCCAGCTTGGCCTTGTGCCTGCCCATCCTCACTTGCTTGCTTAGAGATGCCTTGTTCTGCATGTCTTGTACTCTTGCATCTCTTTATATTTGCTATATACCTGCATGTGGACTGGCCTTGTGGCCCCTTGCTTGCTCTCGGAGTGTGTGGTGACTTTGAGCTCCACCCTGAGATTTGTCTTGTTCTTGTAGACTGGTCTTGTGACCGTTGCTTGCTCTTGTTGTTTCTACAGGACTTCCGTCACCTAGACTATGGGGGTGTGTCAACATATATTTTATATGTGTTGTTTAGGTTAGTCTAGGTGTTACGTTTCTACTTACTTGCATGATTAGGGTTTGCTATATCTAGGGTTGTACTTCACATTTTCTATCAATTCATTCTTATCGTAACAGCCATGCCACACCATGCCATGCCACACCATGCCATGCCACACCTTGCCCTGCCACACCTTGCCATGCCACACCTTGCCATGCCACACCTTGCCATGCCACAGCATGCCATGCCACACCTTGCCATGCCACACCATGCCATGCCACACCTTGCCATGCCACACCATGCCATGCCACACCTTGCCATGCCACACCTTGCCATGCCACACCATGCCATGCCACACCTTGCCATGCCACACCTTGCCATGCCACACCATGCCATGCCACACCTTGCCATGCCACACCATGCCATGCCACACCTTGCCATGCCACACCTTGCCATGCCACACCATGCCATGCCACACCTTGCCATGCCACACCATGCCATGCCACACCATGCCATGCAACACCTTGCCATGCCACACCATGCCATGCCACACCATGCCATGCCACACCTCGCCATGCCACACCATGCCATGCCACACCATGCCATGCCACACCTTGCCATGCCACACCATGCCATGCCACACCTTGCCATGCCACACCTTGCCATGCCACACCTTGCCATGCCACACCTTGCCATGCCACACCATGCCATGCCACACCTTGCCATGCCACACCTTGCCATGCCACACCTTGCCATGCCACACCATGCCATGCCACACCATGCCATGCCACACCTTGCCATGCCACACCTTGCCATGCCACACCTTGCCATGCCACACCTTGCCATGCCACAGCATGCCATGCCACACCTTGCCATGCCACACCTTGCCCTGCCACACCTTGCCATGCCTTTCCTTGCCATGCCACACCTTGCCATGCCACAGCATGCCATGCCACACCTTGCCATGCCACACCATGCCATGCCACACCTTGCCATGCCACACCATGCCATGCCACACCATGCCATGCCACACCTTGCCATGCCACACCATGCCATGCCACACCATGCCATGCAACACCTTGCCATGCCACACCATGCCATGCCACACCATGCCATGCCACACCTTGCCATGCCACACCATGCCATGCCACACCTTGCCATGCCACACCATGCCATGCCACACCTTGCCATGCCACACCATGCCATGCCACACCTTGCCATGCCACACCATGCCATGCCACACCATGCCATGCCACACCTTGCCATGCCACACCATGCCATGCCACACCTTGCCATGCCACACCATGCCATGCCACACCTTGCCATGCCACACCTTGCCATGCCACACCATGCCATGCCACACCTTGCCATGCCACACCATGCCATGCCACACCTTGCCATGCCACACCATGCCATGCCACACCTGTCAACATATATTTTATATGTTTAGTTTTTGTTAGTCTAGGTGTACCATTTCATATTCCTAGGGTTAGCTATATCCTCTTGTATCTCGTTTCCCTTAGTCAATCTTTTCACCCGTTCTAGTCTCGACATGGTATAGAGCTAGTCGACCCTATGGGCCCACCGCCCCATGCCCCGACCTAGGAACGTAGCCACTTAATACCCGAAGCGCCCTGCTACCCCCCCCTTAGCTCGCGCGTCACCCGTAGTGCCCTGAGCGCGTCATCCGTTTAGCCCAGAGCGTCACCCGTTTTTTTTTTCACCCGCGCCTCACCCGTTTTCTGCCCCGTGCGTAGCTCGCCAGCCCGCTAGCGCGCAGCAGGCCCATGCGCACGTGCAGTCGTAGCCGCACATGCGACCGCGCGCACGCGCAGCATTAGCCGCACGCACGTGCAGCATTAGCCGTACGCACGCGCGGCATTAGGAGCACGCACGCGCGGCATTAGCAGCATGCACGCGCGGCCATAGCTGCACGCACGCGCAGCAATAGCCGCACGCACGCACAGCCCGCCAGCTGCGGTACCGTCTCACCCGTCCCCGCTGACCCACCTGGTGCCCGCTGTACCACCCGTCCCAGCCGCCCCACCAGTTACTCTCCCCCGCCCAGAACCGTACAGCACCGCGTAGAAACGCACAGAACCGTGCGACACCGCCCAGAACCTTACCTGCTGACCCATCCGCACCAGCCAGAGCTGCTACCCCACCCCGTACTCTCCACCGCACTGAACCGTGCAGAACCGCGCAGAACCGGGCAGAACCGCACAGAACTGCGCAGAACAGCACAGAATCGTGCGGCGCCGCCCAGAACCTTACCTGCTGACCCACCCACACTAGCCAGAGCTGCTACCCCACCCGGTACTCTCCCTCGCACAGAACCGTGCAGCACCGCACTGAACAGGGCAGAACTGCACAGAACCACGCAGCACCGCACAGAACTGCACCCACTGCCCCACCTGTACCAGCCAGAGCTGCTGCCCCACCCGTTCCCGTCACCACACCAGTAACCAGCCGCTATCCACCTCACTGAACCACCTGGTACCGCTCTCAAACGTACTAGACCCCACCCGAGCGTGCCCGTTCATTGCCCTCGCGCCAGGGCCTCCTCCCATGGCCACTTCTCGTATTCTCACGTTTGATCCTGAGGGTAGGCCGGTAGACTTCCCAGGATGGCTCCGCAAACTCAAGCTTTTCCTAGGGAGTAGGATCGAGAACGACGTTCGCCTTCTGGACCATGCCACGGGCAAACTCGTAGCCCCGAAGGAACCCGACCCTTTAGGTTCCTCCCCGTCGGACGAAGAGGAAGCTCGCTTTGAGAAGCTGCAGCTGGCGGCCAGTCGGTGGGCGGCGCGGGACGACGCCACAGTGCTCGCCATCACCGATCTCCTGCCCCTGACAGAGCAGCAGCACTTCGAGCAGGAGGTGACGGCCAAGGGCCTGTTTGATGCTGTCGTCAAACGTTATTCCACCCCAACCACTGCTTCCCTCGGTCGGCTTGTACTGCCCTTCCTATTTCCTGACCTGCCCTCGTTTCACCGCGTCCCTGACCTTGTGCTGCACTTGCGCTCGCTTGATGCCCAGCTCCGTTCTGCTGCCCCTGATGATGCCCTACTTGCCGCCAACCCCCCCCCGATGTGGATGACACTGTACCTGCTGTCCACCCGCCTCCCTGACCGTTTTGCTACAGCCCGTGACCACTTTCTCACTGTTAACCCCATGTCCCTCACCATTGACCTCTTTGAGAAGAGGCTCACTGCTGTTGAGGACCTTGCCCGTTCCCTTGCTGCTGCCTCCGGTACTGCCCTCCCCCCCATCTTTGAGGGATGTGCTCCGTCCTTCCTAGCTTCCCCTGTCGATTCGGCGTCTGTTGCCACTGTACCAGAGGTGGCAGCCGTTGCCCTTGGCAACAAAGGGGGCAAGAAGGGGGGTAAGAAGGGAGGAGGTGGTGGCAGTGGTGGGGGTGGCGGAGGGGGCGGTGGTGGGGGTGGCGGAGGGGGCGGTGGTGGAGGTGGCGTAGGGGGTGGTGGTGGAGGAGGTGGAGGGGGTGGGAGTGGTGGAGGAGGCGGAGGAGGAGGCAGTGGAGGTGGAGGTAGTGGGGCCCCCCAGCAGCAGCAGCCTCACCAGCAGCAGCCACAGCAGCAGCGGCAGCAGCAGTTCTAGGGCCAGCGCCAGCAGACGCCGCAGCAGCAGTGGAGGTCCCCTGGACCCGGGAGTTCTGTCAGCAGCAGCGGCCCGCCCAGCTGGACGTCGCGTGGTCCAGCCCAGCACCCCCCCTGCTAGTATAGGGTGCTGACTGGGCCGCGTGGAGGCTACCCTTGTGGCCGCTTCCACCCCCCGGGTCAGTGCTTTGCACAGCTCACTGACCGCTACCGTGCGCAGTTTGGCCCCACCCGCACTGTCCCCGATTGGGCCTCACTGGCTCGTTCTGTTGGCCCGCAGTTGTATAGCATGACTGCACCTCAGTTAGATGAGGCTGTGCGTTCTATGTCTGTGATGTATGCCGATGACTCTATTGTTGATGATTTTGCGTACTATTCCTGTTTCTCTAGCTTAGGTGCTGTAGAGGTTGCTAGTGCTTTCCCTGCTAGCGTAGCTTGTCCAGGTTCGACCACCGAGACTGCGTCCCTGTCGTTCACACTCGACTCTGGGGCGTCCAGCTGTTTCTTTCGTGACCGCGCCGACCTCACACCACTACGCACCCCCGTCACTGTTGCCTTGGCCGACCCCTCTGTGGGACCTGTGGTTGCTCGCAGCACCACCACTCTCCCGTGTCCGGCTGCTCCCTCTGGGGTCCTTACAGGTTACTACACCCCCTCGTTCTCTAGGAACCTGGTGGGTGTCAGCCACCTCCACGACCTCGGAGTAGTCACCACTTTTCCCTTAGAGGAGTCAGTTGCCTCCTGCACAGTCGGTACCACTGGGGCCCCTCTGGCCACCTTTCGCAGGGAGCTGGGCTCTGGTCTGTACTCACTACACACCGGGTCCCACCACACTGGGTCAGGTCTGGTCAGGTCAGGTCAGGTAGCCGCTGTGTCGTGTGACTATCGGTCCCTCACCCACCCGTCGGTCCTCTGGCACCACCGTCTAGGTCACCCGTCGTTCCCACGTCTCAGTACGATGGCACGTCACCGTCTGGTCTCAGGTCTCCCAGCGTCGCTTGCCCCGCTTCCCCGCTCTCCAGCGCCGCCGTGCACTCCTTGCGTCGAGGGTCGGCAGCGCGCTGCCCCTCACTCCTCCTCGTTCCCCCCCACCACGTCTCCCTTCCAGACCCTGCACTTGGACGTCTGGGGCCCCTCCCCGGTCCTTGGCCCACGTCAGGAGCGCTACTTCCTGATTGTGGTGGACGACTACTCCCGCTACACCACGGTTTTCCCTTTGCGACGGAAGGCCGACGTGCCTACCGTCCTCGAGCCGTGGCTACTAGCGAGGGGTGGCGCCCAGGGCCTGTGTGGGCTCCGTCTACACTCGGATCGTGGTGGTGAGTTCTCTTCCACTCGACTGGAGACGTTCTGTCAGGGTCGGGGGATTATCCAGTCTTACACGTTACCAGCCTCGCCGCAGCAGAACGGGGTAGCCGAGCGTCGCATCGGCCTGGTCATGGAGGTTGCCCGGACCTCCATGTGCCATGCCGGTGCCCCCCAGTTCTTGTGGCCCCAGGCAGTCCGCTACGCCGCGCACCAGCTGAACCTGTGGCCTAGTGACGCACGGCCACGGGTGACGCCGGTCTCCCTTTGGACAGGTTCTCCGGGCGTAGCAGCTGACTTCCGTGTCTGGGGCTCTCTGGCTCACGTTCGCGCCCCTGGCGCGAACAAGTTGTCTCCGCGCACCCGTGCCTGCGTCTTTCTTGGTTTCCCTTTGGACGCCTCCGGCTGGTTGTTCTACGACCCGGCCACCTACCAGTTCTTCGCTTCTCAGGACGTCACGTTCGACGAGTCTGTCTGTTACTACAGGAGTCGCCCCCACCGAGGTACTGAGGCCTTTTCCCCCCCGCTGTTCCTCACCCTTGAGCCCCCCCCAGTCGCCCCGGTAGCCCCCCCCCCTTCGCGTCCTGCCCCGTCAGGTGTGTCGCACGTCACTCCGCAGTCGTCCCCCCCGCAGCGTCCAGTCCGTGTCGTGTTTGAGGGTGCGGGAGGTGCAGTTGCGGAGGGTGAGGGTACTGGGGCTGCAGGAGCTGGTGGTGTCGGCTCTGGGGGTGCAGGGGTTGTGGGTGTGGAGGTCACTCCCGTGGAGGACACGGCAGCCTCGAGCCGGCGGCCTCGCCCCGCGTCACCCCCTGGCTTCCCGTCCGTCCCGCAGTTCCCTCCTCGTTCTTCTCTGCGGCTGGTTTCTGCGGAGCCCGGGGGTGCTACTGCGGGAGGCACTGGAGGCTCCGGGGGTGTCGACGGTGGAGGTGTTGGTTCTGGGGGTGCTGGAGCTGGAGGCACTGGCACTGTGGCGCCTACACCGCGCACTGTACGTTTCCTGAACCGTGAGCAGCGTCTCTTCCAGTTGGAGAGGGAGGAGCGTGCGCGGTTTGAGAGGGCACAGCAGCAGCAGCAGCAGCAGCACGAGAGAGTAGAGGAGGAGTCACAGCCGCAGCAGGAGAGGGTAGAGGAGGAGTCACGGCCGCACCAGGAGAGGGTAGAGCAGGAGTCCCACCCGCAGCAGCAGGTGCAGTTACAGACCCGGCAGGAGCGAGTAGAGGAGCAGTCACCGCCGCACCAGGAGAGGGTAGAGCAGGAGTCCCACCCGCAGCAGCAGGTGCAGTTACAGACCCAGCAGGAGAGAGTAGAGGAGGAGTCCCGGTCCCAGCAGCGGGTGCAGCTGCAGTCGCAGCAGGAGAGGGCAGAGGCGGAGCCACAGGAGCAGCAGCAGGGGCCGGTACCGTCGCAGCAGACGCCAGAGGAGGCGGAGCAGCACCGACTGCGACTACGCGACCTCCCCGACCCATCACCTGCACGCTTTGTTCGTGGTCCCCTACCGTCCCCTCCTGTTCCCCCTGTTGAGTCCCTTTCCTCGTCCCAGTGGACTCGTCGTTCTCCCCTCAGTCGTGCTGTGTCCCCTGAGCGTCGTCGGTCCCGTTACCGTGCAGACGGTCCGTTCCACCTCGTTCTTCGCTCTCGTGTTCCACCTCCTCCCGTCCTTCCACAGCCCCCTGAGTCGTCCCTCACTGTGCTTCACGACCCGTTGTCCGACTACCTTCGTGCCTCCCGTCCTGTTGTCTCCCGTGTTTTGTCCGCGTTGGTCACTCACCCGACTGCACCCTTGTCGTCTGTCTCAGCACTTGTTACCACTGTCACTGACTTTGCCTCTTCCCACCGCCTTGACTACGCCGCTCACCTGGTGAGTGGCGCTGCTCGTTCTCCGTCCTCTGGGGGTGCTCCTGTCTTTCCCTTGGAGGTCCTGGAGGACAGGCAGTTTGAGCTTGGTTTCCTTGCGGCCGCTGTTCCTCATCTCTGCGCCATGCTGCTTGCCCCTGAGGGGGATCCAGACGCTCTTGACATTCCGATCCCTCGCACTCACGCTGAGGCGGTCTCGGGACCTTGGGCCTCGTACTGGATAGCAGCTGAGGAGGCAGAGATGGCATCTTAAAGGTCCACAGGCACTTACGTCGACGCAGTCCCACCACCTGGGACGAACGTCGTCAGTGGCCGATGGCTCTACAAGGTGAAGCGGCCGCCTGGATCACCACCAGTGTTCAAGGCGCGCTATGTGGCGAGAGGCTTCAGTCAGCGAGCGGGGGTGGACTTCTTCCAGACCTTCGCTCCCACCCCGAAGATGAGTACTCTTCGGGTGTTGCTGCACATTGCAGCCCAGCGCGACTACGAGTTGCACTCTCTAGACTTTTCCACCGCGTTCCTTCAGGGGAGCCTGCACGAGCAGATCTGGCTGCGTCGCCCGCCTGGCTTCACTGGCTCTTTCCCACCTGGGACCCAGTGGCAGCTGCGTCGACCAGTCTACGGCCTGCGTCAGGCTCCACGTGAGTGGCACGACACACTTCGCTCGACCCTTGCAGCGCTTGACTTCTTTCCGTCGTCTGCCGACCCGTCACTGTTCGTCCGCCGTGGCTCGACCCCGTTCTTTGTTCTTGTTTACGTTGACGACCTGGTCTTCGCCACTCCCGACCGACACGCACTGGCCTCCGTGAAGGAGGAACTGCAGAGGAGACACACTTGCACTGACCTTGGTGAGCTGCATCACTACCTTGGCCTGCAGATCACTAGGGACAGGGCAGCTCGCACCATTACGCTGACGCAGTCGCATATGGTCGAGCAGATCCTCACGCGGTTTCGCTTCCCGTTCTCCAAGGTACAGCTCACCCCTCTTGGTGTGGATCATGGGCTCACGGCTCCACCTTCGGACGAGTCATTTGAGCCCAGTGGTCCATATCCTGAGCTGGTGGGTTGTCTCATGTACCTGATGACATGTACTCGCCCAGACCTAGCTTACCCTCTTAGCGTCCTTGCGCGCTTTGTTGCGCCTGGGAGACACCGACCGTCCCACTGGTACGCTGCTAAGAGGGTGGCGAAGTATGTGGCGAGTACATCAGGCATGGGACTTGTCCTTGGAGGGAAGCAGCCAGTTACACTCACAGGTTACTCGGACTCGTCGTGGGCCGACGACGCGGAGACGCGTCGGTCTACACAGGGGTACTCCTTTAGCCTCGGGACAGGTGCTGTTTCGTGGCGGTCGACTCGGGCGTCGTCCGTCTCCGGTTCCAGCTGTGAGGCAGAGGTGTACGCTGCGGCCATGGCCGCTCAGGAGCTTGGCTGGCTGTCTTTCCTTCTCACCGACCTTGGTGAGCGGCCTCGCTCTCCCCCAGTCTTGTTCGCCGACAACAGGTCTGCTGTCCTGTTGTGTGAGGAGCCCCGACTGGTTGGGAAGTCGAAGCACATCCAGCTTCGTTACTTCCTTCTGCGTGAGTTGCAGCAGCGTGGCCAGGCACTCGTACGACGCGTGGTCTCTGAGGCCAACACGGCAGATATCTTCACCAAGGCGTTGCCGCCTTGTGACCACCAGCGTTTCTGCACCCAGCTTGGCCTTGTGCCTGCCCGTCCTCACTTGCTTACGTAGAGATGCTTTGTCCTGCTTGTCTTGTACTCTTGCATCTCATTATATTTGCTATATACCTGCATGTGGACTGGCCTTATGGCCTCTTGCTTGCTCTCGGAGTGTGTGGTGACTTTGAGCTCCACCCTGAGATTTGTCTTGTTCTTGTGGATTGGTCTTGTGACCCTTGCTTGTTCTTGCTGACCGGTCACGTGACCCTTGCTTGCTCTCAGAATGTGTGTGTCCTTGAGACCCACCCTGAGAATTGTGTTGCTTTCCACAGGACTGCCGTCACCTAGACTATGGGGGTGTGTCAACATATATTTTATATGTTTAGTTTTTGTTAGTCTAGGTGTACCATTTCATATTCCTAGGGTTAGCTATATCCTCTTGTATCTCGTTTCCCTTAGTCAATCTTTTCACCCGTTCTAGTCTCGACAACACCTTGCCATCCCACACCATGCCATGCCACACCATGCCATGCCACACCTTGCCATGCCACACCATGCCATGCCACACCTTGCCATGCCACACCATGCCATGCCACACCTTGCCATGCCACACCTTGCCATGCCACACCATGCCATGCCACACCTTGCCATGCCACACCATGCCATGCCACACCTTGCCATGCCACACCTTGCCATGCCACACCATGCCATGCCACACCATGCCATGCCACACCTTGCCATGCCACACCATGCCATGCCACACCTTGCCATGCCACACCATGCCATGCCACACCTTGCCATGCCACACCATGCCATGCCACACCTTGCCATGCCACACCATGCCATGCCACACCATGCCATGCCACACCTTGTCCTGCCACACCATGCCATGCCACACCTTGCCATGCCACACCTTGCCATGCCACACCTTGCCATGCCACACCTTGCCATGCCACAGCATGCCATGCCACACCTTGCCATGCCACACCATGCCATCCCACACCTTGCCATGCCACACCATGCCATGCCACACCATGCCATGCCACACCTTGCCATGCCACACCATGCCATGCCACACCTTGCCATGCCACACCTTGCCATGCCACACCTTGCCATGCCACACCTTGCCATGCCACAGCATGCCATGCCACACCTTGCCATGCCACACCATTCCATGCCACACCTTGCCATGCCACACCATGCCATGCCACACCATGCCATGCCACACCTTGCCATGCCACACCATGCCATGCCACACCTTGCCATGCCACACCTTGCCATGCCTTACCTTGCCATGCCACACCTTGCCATGCCATGCCTTGCCATGCCACACCTTGCCATGCCACACCATGCCATGCCACACCTTGCCATGCCACACCATGCCATGCCACACCATGCCATGCCACACCTTGCCATGCCACACCATGCCATGCCACACCATGCCATGCCACACCTTGCCATGCCACACCATGCCATGCCACACCTTGCCATGCCACACCATGCCATGCCACACCTTGCCATGCCACACCTTGCCATGCCACACCTTGCCATGCCACACCATGCCATGCCACACCTTGCCATGCCACACCATGCCATGCATGCCATGCCACACCTTGCCATGCCACACCTTGCCATGCCACACCTTGCCATGCCACACCTTGCCATGCCACAGCATGCCATGCCACACCTTGCCATGCCACACCATGCCATGCCACACCTTGCCATTC
Organism: Closterium sp. Naga37s-1; assembly: GCA_947471745.1. Taxonomy (NCBI): domain Eukaryota; kingdom Viridiplantae; phylum Streptophyta; class Zygnematophyceae; order Desmidiales; family Closteriaceae; genus Closterium; species Closterium sp. Naga37s-1. The sequence continues at coordinate 1,824,456 of CANJKZ010001146.1, forward strand.
CACACCATGCCATGCCACACCATGCCATGCCACACCTTGCCATGCCACACCATGCCATGCCACACCATGCCATGCCACACCTTGCCGTGCCACACCATGCCATGCCACGCCATGCCATGCAACACCTTTCCATGCCACACCATGCCATGCCACACCTTGCCATGCCACACCTTGACATACCACACCTTGCCATGCCACACCATGCCATGCCACACCTTGCCATGCCACACCTTGCCATGCCACACCTTGCCATGCCACACCATGCCATGCCACACCTTGCCATGCCACACCTTGCCATGCCACACCTTGCCATGCCACACCTTGCCATGCCACACCTTGCCATGCCTCACCATGCCATGCCACACCTTGCCATGCCACACCATGCCATGCCACACCTTGCCATGCCACACCTTGCCATGCCACACCTTGCCATGCCACACCTTGCCATGCCACACCTTGCCATGCCTCACCATGCCATGCCACACCTTGGCATGCCACACCATGGCATGCCACACCTTGCCATGCCACACCTTGCCATGCCACACCATGCCATGCCACACCATGCCATGCCACACCTTGCCATGCCACACCATGCCATGCCACACCATGCCATGCCACACCTTGCCATGCCACACCATGCCATGCCACACCTTGCCATGCCACACCATGCCATGCTACACCTTGCCATGCCACACCTTGCCATGCCACACCATGCCATGCCACACCTTGCCATGCCACACCATGCCATGCCACACCTTGCCATGCCACACCTTGCCATGCCACACCATGCCATGCCACACCATGCCATGCCACACCTTGCCATGCCACACCATGCCATGCCACACCTTGCCATGCCACACCATGCCATGCCACACCTTGCCATGCCACACCATGCCATGCCACACCTTGCCATGCCACACCATGCCATGCCACACCATGCCATGCCACACCTTGCCATGCCACACCATGCCATGCCACACCTTGCCATGCCACACCATGCCATGCCACACCTTGCCATGCCACACCATGCCATGCCACACCTTGCCATGCCACACCTTGCCATGCCACACCATGCCATGCCACACCTTGCCATGCCACACCATGCCATGCCACACCTTGCCATGCCACACCTTGCCATGCCACACCATGCCATGCCACACCATGCCATGCCACACCTTGCCATGCCACACCATGCCATGCCACACCTTGCCATGCCACACCATGCCATGCCACACCTTGCCATGCCACACCATGCCATGCCACACCTTGCCATGCCACACCATGCCATGCCACACCATGCCATGCCACACCTTGCCATGCCACACCATGCCATGCCACACCTTGCCATGCCACACCTTGCCATGCCACACCATGCCATGCCACACCTTGCCATGCCACACCATGCCATGCCACACCTTGCCATGCCACACCTTGCCATGCCACACCTTGCCATGCCACACCTTGCCATGCCACAGCATGCCATGCCACACCTTGCCATGCCACACCATGCCATCCCACACCTTGCCATGCCACACCATGCCATGCCACACCATGCCATGCCACACCTTGCCATGCCACACCATGCCATGCCACACCTTGCCATGCCACACCATGCCATGCCACACCTTGCCATGCCACACCTTGCCATGCCACACCTTGCCATGCCACACCTTGCCATGCCACAGCATGCCATGCCACACCTTGCCATGCCACACCATGCCATGCCACACCTTGCCATTCCACACCATGCCATGCCACACCATGCCATGCCACACCTTGCCATGCCACACCATGCCATGCCACACCATGCCATGCCACACCTTGCCGTGCCACACCATGCCATGCCACGCCATGCCATGCCACACCTTTCCATGCCACACCATGCCATGCCACACCTTGCCATGCCACACCTTGACATACCACACCTTGCCATGCCACACCATGCCATGCCACACCTTGCCATGCCACACCTTGCCATGCCACACCTTGCCATGCCACACCATGCCATGCCACACCTTGCCATGCCACACCTTGCCATGCCACACCTTGCCATGCCACACCTTGCCATGCCACACCTTGCCATGCCTCACCATGCCATGCCACACCTTGCCATGCCACACCATGCCATGCCACACCTTGCCATGCCACACCTTGCCATGCCACACCTTGCCATGCCACACCTTGCCATGCCACACCTTGCCATGCCTCACCATGCCATGCCACACCTTGGCATGCCACACCATGGCATGCCACACCTTGCCATGCCACACCTTGCCATGCCACACCATGCCATGCCACACCATGCCATGCCACACCTTGCCATGCCACACCATGCCATGCCACACCATGCCATGCCACACCTTGCCATGCCACACCATGCCATGCCACACCTTGCCATGCCACACCATGCCATGCCACACCTTGCCATGCCACACCTTGCCATGCCACACCATGCCATGCCACACCTTGCCATGCCACACCATGCCATGCCACACCTTGCCATGCCACACCTTGCCATGCCACACCATGCCATGCCACACCATGCCATGCCACACCTTGCCATGCCACACCATGCCATGCCACACCTTGCCATGCCACACCATGCCATGCCACACCTTGCCATGCCACACCATGCCATGCCACACCTTGCCATGCCACACCATGCCATGCCACACCATGCCATGCCACACCTTGCCATGCCACACCATGCCATGCCACACCTTGCCATGCCACACCATGCCATGCCACACCTTGCCATGCCACACCATGCCATGCCACACCTTGCCATGCCACACCTTGCCATGCCACACCATGCCATGCCACACCTTGCCATGCCACACCATGCCATGCCACACCTTGCCATGCCACACCTTGCCATGCCACACCATGCCATGCCACACCATGCCATGCCACACCTTGCCATACCACACCATGCCATGCCACACCTTGCCATGCCACACCATGCCATGCCACACCTTGCCATGCCACACCATGCCATGCCACACCTTGCCATGCCACACCATGCCATGCCACACCATGCCATGCCACACCTTGCCATGCCACACCATGCCATGCCACACCTTGCCATGCCACACCTTGCCATGCCACACCATGCCATGCCACACCTTGCCATGCCACACCATGCCATGCCACACCTTGCCATGCCACACCTTGCCATGCCACACCTTGCCATGCCACACCTTGCCATGCCACAGAATGCCATGCCACACCTTGCCATGCCACACCATGCCATCCCACACCTTGCCATGCCACACCATGCCATGCCACACCATGCCATGCCACACCTTGCCATGCCACACCATGCCATGCCACACCTTGCCATGCCACACCTTGCCATGCCACACCTTGCCATGCCACAGCATGCCATGCCACACCTTGCCATGCCACATCATTCCATGCCACACCTTGCCATGCCACACCATGCCATGCCACACCATGCCATGCCACACCTTGCCATGCCACACCATGCCATGCCACACCTTGCCATGCCACACCTTGCCATGCCACACCATGCCATGCCAGACCTTGCCATGCCACACCTTGCCATGCCACACCTTGCCATGCCACACCATGCCATGCCACACCTTGCCATGCCACACCTTGCCATGCCACACCTTGCCATGCCACACCATGCCATGCCACACCTTGCCATGCCACACCTTGCCATGCCACACCTTGCCATGCCACACCTTGCCATGCCACACCTTGCCATGCCACACCATGCCATGCCACACCTTGCCATGCAACACCTTGCCATGCCACACCATGCCATGCCACACCATGCCATGCCACACCTTGCCATGCCTTACCTTGCCATGCCACACCTTGCCATGCCATGCCTTGCCATGCCACACCTTGCCATGCCACACCATGCCATGCCACACCTTGCCATGCCACACCATGCCATGCCACACCTTGCCATGCCACACCTTGCCATGCCACACCTTGTCATGCCGCACCATGCCATGCCACACCTTGCCATGCCACACCATGCCATGCCACACCATGCCATGCCACACCTTGCCATGCCACACCTTGCCATGCCACACCTTGCCATGCCACACCTTGCCATGCCACAGCATGCCATGCCACACCTTGCCATGCCACACCATGCCATGCCACACCTGCCATGCCACACCATGCCATGCCACACCATGCCATGCCACACCTTGCCATGCCACACCATGCCATGCCACACCATGCCATGCCACACCTTGCCATGCCACACCATGCCATGACACACCTTGCCATGCCACACCTTGCCATGCCACACCTTGCCATGCCACACCATGCCATGCCACACCTTGCCATGCCACACCTTGCCATGCCACACCTTGCCATGCCACACCATGCCATGCCACACCTTGCCATGCCACACCTTGCCATGCCACACCTTGCCATGCCACACCTTGCCATGCCACACCTTGCCATGCCTCACCATGCCATGCCACACCTTGCCATGCCACACCATGCCATGCCACACCTTGCCATGCCACACCATGCCATGCCACACCATGCCATGCCACACCTTGCCATGCCACACCATGCCATGCCACACCTTGCCATGCCACACCTTGCCATGCCACACCATGCCATGCCACACCTTGCCATGCCACACCATGCCATGCCACACCTTGCCATGCCACACCATGCCATGCCACACCTTGCCATGCCACACCTTGCCATGCCACACCATGCCATGCCACACCATGCCATGCCACACCTTGCCATGCCACAGCATGCCATGCCACACCTTGCCATGCCACACCATGCCATGCCACACCTTGCCATGCCACACCATGCCATGCCACACCTTGCCATGCCACACCATGCCATGCCACACCATGCCATGCCACACCTTGCCATGCCACACCATGCCATACCACACCTTGCCATGCCACACCATGCCATGCCACACCTTGCCATGCCACACCATGCCATGCCACACCTTGCCATGCCACACCTTGCCATGCCACACCATGCCATGCCACACCTTGCCATGCCACACCATGCCGCCCCCGCCGCTCTTCCTTGCTCCCGGTCCCCCTCCGGTAGACCTCCTCCCGCCCCAGGGTCCTGCTCCCTCAGGTGTGTCTCATATAGAACCTCTCTCTGGTACTGTGCCTGTTGAGGTAGCTGGCGACTCAGGTGCTGCTCGAGGTGCCGCGTCTGGGGGTGCTGCGTTTGGGGGTGCGGAGCCGGGGTGTGCGGAGCCTGGGGGTGCTGAGTCTGAGGGTGCCGGGTCTGGGGGTGCGGAGCCTGGGGGTGCTGAGTCCACTGCTGCGTCGGCCCTAGTTGCTGAGCTTGTCGACTTTGCTGCTCGCTGTCGTCTGGACTACGCTACTAGTCTTGTTGCTGGGTCTGAGTCTGTCTGTCCTCCGTCCGTCGGGGGTGAGTGTGCTCTTAGCACGGACGACCTTGAGGACTGGCAGGAGGAGTTCCAGTGTTTTGCGGCTGCTTTGCCTCATCTCGTGTCCACGTTGATTGCCCCTGAGGGAGACCCGGATGCACCAGACATCCCGACTCCTCGATCGTACGCTGAGGCGATCGAGGGTCCCTACTCCTCTCAGTGGCAGTCAGCCATGGACGCAGAGATGGCTTCCTGGAAGTCCACAGGCACCTACGTCGACGAGGTTCCCCCACCTGGGGCGAACATCGTCCGTGGCATGTGGATTTTCAGGGTGAAGCGGCCGCCGGGTTCTCCGCCTGTCTTCAAGGCGCGTTACGTGGCTCGAGGCTTCAGTCAGAGGCAGGGAGTTGACTACTTTCAGACCTTCTCTCCCACCCCGAAGATGACCACTCTTCGGGTGCTGCTACACATAGCCGCTCAGCGCGACTACGAGCTTCACTCTCTTGACTTCAGCACTGCTTTCCTGCAGGGCAGCCTTCTCGAGGAGATCTGGCTGCGCCGCCCACCTGGCTTCACTGGGTCGTTTCCTCCTGGTACCCAGTGGAGCCTCCGGCGGCCAGTCTACGGTCTCCGCCAGGCGCCCCGTGAGTGGCACGACACACTGAGGACTACACTTGCGGCTCTTGGGTTTGCTCCTACAGCCGACCCGTCGCTGCTTCTGCGCACCGACACCTCTCTGCCGCCGTTCTACATCCTCGTGTACGTCGACGACTTGGTCTTTGCCACTGCTGACACTGCTGGACTCGCCCACGTGAAGTCCGAGCTGCAGAAGAGACACACGTGCACAGACCTGGGTGAACTGCGCAGCTACCTTGGCTTGCAGATCACCCGAGACAGAGCACAGCGCACCATTACCCTGACTCAGTCACACATGGTGCAGCAGGTCCTTCAGCGCTTCGACTTCACGTACTCCTCGCCTCAGGCCACTCCTCAGGGAACGGCACGGGAGGACAGCTTGTCCGCTGTAGTATCGCGGACAAAAGCTCGAGATCCCCAGACACGGAACGCGGACGCATCACCAACCTTCCCCGTCCACCGCAGTGTAGGTGGGGTCTCCGGCAAGGAGACACGAGGCTGAAGGTTGATCTGATGCGCAGCGTACTGAACCGCGAACGGCCACAGAAAATGGGGAGCAGCCGCATGGATCATGGACGTACGAGCGACGTCCATGACCATGCCAATGCGGCGCTCAGCAATCCCATTTTGCTGTGGGGAGGCCAGAAGCGTGAACGTCTGGCGGATGCCCTCCGCACGACAGAAGGCCCTTAGGAGGTCGAAGGAAAACTCACCACCTCTGTCTGAGTGCAGATGCAGAACAGGAAGGTCAGAGCCGAAACTCTCGCTGAGCTGGCAACAAGTACCGCGGATCCAGTCGATCAACACCTCAGGGACCTCACCTTTGCTTCGCAAGGGGAAGACTGTGGTGCAACGCGAGTAGTTGTCAACGACCAGCAGGAAGTAATGCTCGTGACCCTGTCCACGGACGCGGGCTGGGCCCCACACGTCCATGTGAAGAGTCTGCAGAGGAGCCTCAGTCGGAGGGAACGTGGAGGAGTGAGGAGCGGCGCGCTGCCGGCCCTTGACACAGGGAACACAGGTAGGGGCAGGCCCCGGAGGAAGGGGAGGGAGGGACCGGGGTAGACCCGAGACAAGGGCACGGGAGGTCATACCTCGAAGACGAGGCACGGAGGGGTGACCAAGGCAGTGGTGCCAAAGGAGAGTCTTGTGCGACAGAGGACGACACGAGCAGGGGGCAGACGCAGGACTAGACCTGGACGCGGCAGCAAACACCTGACTAGACGCAGCTACCTGACCATACGTAGAGACCGGAGGAGACGCAGTAGTCAGTGTGTACAGACTCGACCCTGGCCTACGGGTGAACGTGGCCAGGTGGCGGCCTGTCCGAGAGCAAGTGCAGTGGGTCACACGCTGACCTCCAGGGGCGAACTGGTCAACCCACGCGTCCTGGAGGTCAGCTCCACTCACCAAGTTCGTAGAGAACGAGGGGAGGTGGAGTCCCGACAGCAAGCCCGACGGGGCCGCAGGACACGGTAGAACCGTGGAAGAGTGCGCAAGGACTAGGCCCCCAGAGGGGTTAGCATAGGAGGTAGGGGAAGAGACGGTAGAAGGGAACCGACTCGTCAAACGTGACGTCCTGAGAGGGGATGACACGGCGCGAGGTGGGGTGGTAAAACTGCCAGCCAGGTGCGCCAGGGGGAAAGCCAAGGAAGACGCAGGGAATAGCGCGGGCGGAGAGCTTGTCCATGTGGAGAGTCTACAGGGGAGCAGTCGTCGGGGGAAACGAGGAGTGAGGAGCGGCGCGCTGCCGCCCCTCGACGCAGGGATGGCAGGGCGGGGTAGGCGAGGGCGGGAGGGGAGGAAGAGACCTGGGAAGACCAGAGACAAGGAGGCGGGAGTGCATGCCACAAAGGCGTGGCAGGGAGGGGTGACCTAGGCGGTGGTGCCACAGGAGAGTCTGGTGCAACAGGAGGCGACACGAGCAAGGGGGTGCTACCCGACCTGACGCGGACACCTGGGCAGACGCAGCTACCTAAGGAGGCTCGGTAGCCAGTGTGTACAGACTCGACCCAGGCTGACGAGTGAACGTGGCCAGGTGACAGCCCGTCCGTGTATATGTGCAGATCGACACACGCTGACCCCCAGGAGTGTTGGTAGTGACCATCGCATCCTGAAGGGCAGCAGTACTCACCAGGTTCGTAGAGAACGAGGGGAGGTGAAGACTTGACAGTGAGCCGGACGGAACCGTCGGACACGGGAGGACCTTGGAGGAACGGGCAAGGACCGGGCCCCCTGAGGGGTCAGCCAGTCTGACCGGTACAAGTGCAGAGAGAGGAGTGAGTGTGGTGCTGTCACAAAAGAAACAGCGTGAAGCACCTGAGCCAAGCGTAATGGTGTGCAAGGCCTCAGCAGGCGCAGTACCAAGGAGAGCAGACTCACTAGCACCTAGAGCAACAGCCTCTATACCTGGGTCAGGTGGCAAACACAGGTAACAATCACCCTCAGCACTAACAGACAAGGCATTTATGGCAGCAAGGATAGCATCGTTGTCTAGGTCAAAGATAGCAACTCCAGACCTAAGCAGCTCTACCCAGCGGGGGCACTCAGCCTCGTCACCAAAATCTGTGCGCCAAGCATCGTCCTGGTGGGAGAAGCAGCGGTACTGAGTGTGAGGCTTCCCGCATGTCTGACCAGCACGGTCACCCGTGCGAATGACATACGAGCAGCTACCACTACCCCCAGACGCCCCACGCTGAGCAAACCACTCACGAAGTTGCTGGGGCGACGGGGTCTCGCTCCGACGCTGCTGGCGGAGTTTCGGAGTGACGGGCAGGCGGAGGTTCTGTGTGTCGAGCAAAACGAGGTCGTCGGGTTGGTAGTTGACTGGGCGGCGGTGACGGTCGGCGTTGCGCTTAGCTACGATGTTGGATTTTTTATGGCGTCTGCAGCTCGGGTCTGGGCGGCTTGTAAAATTTCGGCGAACTGCTATGCCCGTGGGACCAGGTTGTCGGGGTTCGGGTCACGAGTACCGTGGAATTTTGTCCGTAGTTGAGATAAAACGGTGACCGTTGTGTCGTGGCTGACGTGGAGTTGTTGTACGCGAACTCGATGAGTGGCAACTGCTGCTCCCAAGTTGCCGGGTCGTCACACGTGGCTCGGATTAACTGCTCCATGGTTTGGTTTGTCCGTTCTGTTTAACCGTCGGTTTTGGGGTGGTACGATGAGCTGAACTGTAGTCGTGTGCCGAACTACTGCCACAGGTTCCGCCAGAAGTTGCTGGTGATTTTCGTGTCGCAGTCGCTAATGATCGCTGCTGGTATCCCGTGTAGTTGGACGACGGTGGAGATGCAGAGTCGGGTTGTTTTGTCAAAGTATTATATAGCTTACTTGTCTAGGCTATAGTGGGGTAGCCCATAAGGGGTACAACACAATTAGGGTTAGTACTTGTACCCAACTTCTGTTCAATGCATTCATCCTTGTTCATTCCTTTGACATGGTTTCAGAGCAGGTCCTTCGTTAGGACCGATTTTTTTAGGGCCCACCACAACGCTGCCCCACTAGCCGCCCTGCTGGCTCACGCGCCGCCCTCTGCAGCCCTCGTGCCGCACCTGCTACCCAACGCGCCGCCCTCTTGCGGCCCGCCCGTCGACCCTAGGCCCCACGCGCCTGCCCCCTGTGGCCCGCCCGTCGACCCTAGGCCCCGCGCGCCCGTCGACCCTAGGCCCCGGCCGGCCCGTCGCCCCTACTGCCCCGCGCGCCCGCCCGTCGACCCTAGGCCCGGCCCGCCCGTCGACTCTAGGCCCGGCCCGCCCGTCGACCTTAGGCCCCGTCCGTCAGTCGACCCTAGGCCCCGGCCCGCCCGTTGCCCCTACTGCCCCGCGCGCCTGCCCGTCGACCCTAGGCCCGACCCGCCCGTCGACTTTAGGCCCCGCTCACCCGTCGACCCTAGGCCCCGGCCCGCCCGTCGCCCCTGCTGCCCCGCGCGCCCGTCGACCCTAGGCCTGGCCCGCCCGTCGCCCCTGCAGCCCCGCACGCCCGTCGACCCTAGGCCTCAGCCCGCCCGTCGACCCTACGCCCGGCCCGCCCGTCGCCCCTACTGCCCCACGCGCCCGCCCGTCGACCCTTGGCCCAGCCTGCCCGTCAAACCTAGGCCCGGCCCGCCCGTCGACCCTAGGCCCTGGCCCGCCCATCGCCGCTGCTGGCTCGCATGCCGCCCCTCGCCCCTGCAGCCCGCGAGCCGCCCTTGCAGCCCCGCGCACTGCCCCTGGTGGCCCTCTAGCCGCCCCTACTGCCCTGCTAGCCGCCCCTTGTGGCCCTCTCACAGCCCCTGCAGCCCCGCGCGCCGCCCCTTGCGACTCTCCAGTCGCCCCTAGGCCCGCCGGCCACCCCTCTTGCAGCCTGCGCACCGCCTCTTGCAGCCTGCTTGCCACCCCTTGCTGCTGCCTGCCCTGTTCCCTGCACTGCCCAGCTTCTGCCCGCCCTGCTTGCTGCACCGATATGGCTTCTCTCCGCGTTCTCGCGTTTGATCATGAGGGCCGCCCGATCCAGTTTGACACGTAGCTCGACGACCTGCAGCTGTACGTACTGAGCGACGCTCGCTACCGCACTGCCGTCCCAGCAGAGTTCCTTGATAGGAACCAGCCCCCGATGTTCATCACTCTCTACTTTATAGTCACCCGCCTCCCTGACTCTCTTCGCTCTGTCAGGGACCACTTTCTCGCACTTGACCCCACAGTCCTCACTATTGACCTACTCGAGCAGCACCTCCTTGCAGCTGAGACTAGTGTAGTCGCTGTAGGTGCCGCTCGTGGCACTCCTCGCACGCCCTACTTTGAGGGGTGTTCCCCCCTCCTATGCCTCTGTTGCTGCTGTTGACGTCATTGGTGCTGAGGACGTTGGGGCTGCTTCTGCTAGTGGGAAGCATCGCAGCAGCAAGGGCAAGGGTGGCAGGGGTGGTGGCGGTGGCAGCGGGGGTGGTGGTGGGGGCAGCAGTGGAGGTGGTGGAGGCAGTGGAGGTGGTGGAGGCAGTGGAGGTGGTGGCGGTGGTGGGAGTGGTGGTGGGAGTGGGGGCTCTGGTGGCGGCGGTGGTGGCAGCGGTGGGGGTGGCGGTAGTGGCGGCAGTGGGAGTGGTGGCTGTCAGGCTGGAGCTTCTCAGCGAGGAGGTTCTGGCGGTGGCCATGCCACACCTTGCCATGCCACACCATGCCATGCCACACCATGCCATGCCACACCTTGCCATGCCACACCATGCCATGCCACACCTTGCCATGCCACACCATGTCATGCCACACCTTGCCATGCCACACCATGCCATGCCACACCTTGCCATGCCACACCATGCCATGCCACACCATGCCATGCCACACCTTGCCATGCCACACCATGCCATGCCACACCTTGCCATGCCACACCTTGCCATGCCACACCTTGCCATGCCACACCTTGCCATGCCACAGCATGCCATGCCACACCTTGCCATGCCACACCATGCCATCCCACACCTTGCCATGCCACACCATGCCATGCCACACCATGCCATGCCACACCTTGCCATGCCACACCATGCCATGCCACACCTTGCCATGCCACACCTTGCCATGCCACACCTTGCCATGCCACACCTTGCCATGCCACAGCATGCCATGCCACACCTTGCCATGCCACATCATTCCATGCCACACCTTGCCATGCCACACCATGCCATGCCACACCATGCCATGCCACACCTTGCCATGCCACACCATGCCATGCCACACCTTGCCATGCCACACCTTGCCATGCCACACCATGCCATGCCACACCTTGCCATGCCACACCTTGCCATGCCACACCTTGCCATGCCACACCATGCCATGCCACACCTTGCCATGCCACACCTTGCCATGCCACACCTTGCCATGCCACACCATGCCATGCCACACCTTGCCATGCCACACCTTGCCATGCCACACCTTGCCATGCCACACCTTGCCATGCCACACCTTGCCATGCCACACCATGCCATGCCACACCTTGCCATGCAACACCTTGCCATGCCACACCATGCCATGCCACACCTTGCCATGCCTTACCTTGCCATGCCACACCTTGCCATGCCATGCCTTGCCATGCCACACCTTGCCATGCCACACCATGCCATGCCACACCTTGCCATGCCACACCATGCCATGCCACACCTTGCCATGCCACACCTTGCCATGCCACACCTTGTCATGCCACACCATGCCATGCCACACCTTGCCATGCCACACCATGCCATGCCACACCATGCCATGCCACACCTTGCCATGCCACACCTTGCCATGCCACACCTTGCCATGCCACACCTTGCCATGCCACAGCATGCCATGCCACACCTTGCCATGCCACACCATGCCATGCCACACCTTGCCATGCCACACCATGCCATGCCACACCATGCCATGCCACACCTTGCCATGCCACACCATGCCATGCCACACCATGCCATGCCACACCTTGCCATGCCACACCATGCCATGCCACACCTTGCCATGCCACACCTTGCCATGCCACACCTTGCCATGCCACACCATGCCATGCCACACCTTGCCATGCAACACCTTGCCATGCCACACCATGCCATGCCACACCATGCCATGCCACACCTTGCCATGCCACACCATGCCATGCCACACCATACCATGCCACACCTTGCCATGCCACACCATGCCATGCCACACCTTGCCATGCCACACCTTGCCATGCCACACCATGCCATGCCACACCTTGCCATGCCACACCTTGCCATGCCACACCTTGCCATGCCACACCTTGCCATGCCACACCTTGCCATGCCACACCTTGCCATGCCACACCTTGCCATGCCACACCATGCCATGCCACACCTTGCCATGCCACACCTTGCCATGCCACACCTTGCCATGCCACACCTTGCCCTGCCACACCTTGCCATGCCACACCATGCCATGCCACACCTTGCCATGCCACACCATGCCATGCCACACCTTGCCATGCCACACCATGCCATGCCACACCTTGCCATGCCACACCTTGCCATGCCACACCTTGCCATGCCACACCTTGCCATGCCACACCTTGCCATGCCACACCTTGCCATGCCACACCTTGCCATGCCACACCTTGCCATGCCACACCTTGCCATGCCACACCTTGCCATGCCACACCATGCCATGCCACACCTTGCCATGCCACACCTTGCCATGCCACACCTTGCCATGCCACACCTTGCCATGCCACACCTTGCCATGCCACACCTTGCCATGCCACACCTTGCCATGCCACACCTTGCCATGCCACACCATGCCATGCCACACCTTGCCATGCCACACCTTGCCATGCCACACCTTGCCATGCCACACCTTGCCCTGCCACACCTTGCCATGCCACACCATGCCATGCCACACCTTGCCATGCCACACCATGCCATGCCACACCTTGCCATGCCACACCATGCCATGCCACACCTTGCCATGCCACACCTTGCCATGCCACACCTTGCCATGCCACACCTTGCCATGCCACACCTTGCCATGCCACACCTTGCCATGCCACACCTTGCCATGCCACACCTTGCCATGCCACACCTTGCCATGCCACACCTTGCCATGCCACACCATGCCATGCCACACCTTGCCATGCCACACCTTGCCATGCCACACCTTGCCATGCCACACCTTGCCATGCCACACCTTGCCATGCCACACCTTGCCATGCCACACCTTGCCATGCCACACCATGCCATGCCACACCTTGCCATGCCACACCTTGCCATGCCACACCTTGCCATGCCACACCTTGCCCTGCCACACCTTGCCATGCCACACCATGCCATGCCACACCTTGCCATGCCACACCATGCCATGCCACACCTTGCCATGCCACACCATTGCCATGCCACACCTTGCCATGCCACACCTTGCCATGCCACACCTTGCCATGCCACACCTTGCCATGCCACACCTTGCCATGCCACACCTTGCCATGCCACACCTTGCCATGCCACACCTTGCCATGCCACACCTTGCCATGCCACACCTTGCCATGCCATGCCTTGCCATGCCACACCTTGCCATGCCACACCATGCCATGCCACACCTTGCCATGCCACACCATGCCATGCCACACCTTGCCATGCCACACCTTGCCATGCCACACCTTGCCATGCCACACCATGCCATGCGACACCTTGCCATGCCACACCATGCCATGCCACACCATGCCATGCCACACCTTGCCATGCCACACCTTGCCATGCCACACCTTGCCCTGCCACACCTTGCCATGCCACACCTTGCCATGCCACACCATGCCATGCCACACCTTGCCATGCCACACCTTGCCATGCCACACCTTGCCATGCCACACCTTGCCCTGCCACACCTTGCCATGCCACACCATGCCATGCCACACCTTGCCATGCCACACCATGCCATGCCACACCTTGCCATGCCACACCATGCCATGCCACACCTTGCCATGCCACACCTTGCCATGCCACACCTTGCCATGCCACACCTTGCCATGCCACACCTTGCCATGCCACACCTTGCCATGCCACACCTTGCCATGCCACACCTTGCCATGCCACACCTTGCCATGCCACACCTTGCCATGCCACACCATGCCATGCCACACCTTGCCATGCCACACCTTGCCATGCCACACCTTGCCATGCCACACCTTGCCATGCCACACCTTGCCATGCCACACCTTGCCATGCCACACCTTGCCATGCCACACCATGCCATGCCACACCTTGCCATGCCACACCTTGCCATGCCACACCTTGCCATGCCACACCTTGCCCTGCCACACCTTGCCATGCCACACCATGCCATGCCACACCTTGCCATGCCACACCATGCCATGCCACACCTTGCCATGCCACACCATGCCATGCCACACCTTGCCATGCCTTGCCATGCCACACCTTGCCATGCCACACCTTGCCATGCCACACCTTGCCATGCCACACCTTGCCATGCCACACCTTGCCATGCCACACCTTGCCATGCCACACCTTGCCATGCCACACCTTGCCATGCCATGCCTTGCCATGCCACACCTTGCCATGCCACACCATGCCATGCCACACCTTGCCATGCCACACCATGCCATGCCACACCTTGCCATGCCACACCTTGCCATGCCACACCTTGCCATGCCACACCATGCCATGCGACACCTTGCCATGCCACACCATGCCATGCCACACCATGCCATGCCACACCTTGCCATGCCACACCTTGCCATGCCACACCTTGCCCTGCCATGCCTTGAGCAAGGATGGATTGGGCTTAGGGCGAGTGGTGAGGGCGAGTGGTGAGGGCGAGTGGTGAGGGCGAGTGGTGAGGGCGAGTGGTGAGGGCGAGTGGTGAGGGAGAGTGGTGAGGGAGAGTGGTGAGGGTGAGTGGTGAGTTTTACATGATGTTGATTGGAATCACAGACCCTACGACGCGCATATGGCTGCAGTGCTGCCTCCAAGCTACCCCACTCCTTCCCGCCTCCAACCCAGCATCACCACCACGAGAGCCCCAGCACACTGGGATGCACTAAGCGCGCCAAGCCCTCCACATGCTCCTCAAACGCTGCCTTGTCTGACTAATGCAATTCCCCCCTCATGTGCTTCAATGCCCACTTGTCCCCCCGCTTCCATGAAAAGCTTCCTTAACCCTGAAAATTGCTTCCCCTGTGCAACTTCCCCCTTGTTGCTCCCCCTCCCCCCTCCCCCTTCTCCTCCCCGCTTCCCCTGTGAAACTTCCACTTTGACACTTCCCTCCAGCTTCCCCTGTGATCCCCCCCCCACCTCTCCCCCTGGTTTTTCTTTCATGTTCCACCCCCATCCTTCCCCCCATCCTCCCCCCCATGCTTCTCCACACACTCCTCCCCACCCCAATCCACCTCCGCTGTCCATTCCCCCTGGCACACGTCACCCCACTATCAGAATAATGAACGAGAATGAATGAACTATGAATGAGTTGGGTACAACTACTAACCCTAATTGGGTTGTACCCCTTATGGGTTACCCCACTACAGCCTACAGAAGGTAAACACTAAAACATTTTGACACCCACCTGCCTCCCCTGCGATTGCTATGGAGTGTTGACAAGAGGAGAAGAGGGTAGGCGTAGGGGTATGAGGAAGAGAGCAACGCCCCACACACTCAAACAACGCTCCCAACCACGCGCACCACATGCCGAGACACTGCGTTAAAAGTCTCAACCATCAACCATCATGCAATCCTGTCATCCTGCAATTCTGCTTTTCACGCAATCCTTGTTAAACAAGCTTAGAGCTTTAGTAGACTAGGAGTCACGAGAGCAAGAAGGCAAAAGAGAGGTTTGCATTAGTGAAAGGAAGCAGGGAATACAAGGCAAGGAAAGGCAAGAGGTGCACCACCAACAGCTGTAGTGTTACACTACATTACCAACCAGTTAATACTGTAGGCAGTTTATATGTTAAGATATAACGAAATATTTTCTGACAATCCTGTCTCATGCAGTCCTGTCATCATGCAATCCTGTCATCATGCAATCCTGTCATCATGCAATCCTGTCATCATGCAATCCTGCCGTCATGCGATCCTGGCTTCATGCCATATGCCCTCAGAATCTCCCCTTCCTCCCTCTCCCTTCCCCACTCACTCGAGTCCTGCTCCGTCTGCTCCCTCCCCTTCCTCCACCTCCACACCCCCCATGCCACCGCCACCACCAGCAGCAACAACAGAACCACTGCACCCACTGCTGCCCCCACAATCGCAGACAGTGGGAGGGCGGAGGGTGGAGGGGGAGGGGGGGGAGTGGGGGCGAGAAGGACGGTGATGGTGGGGGGAGGAGGCGGGGGGGAGGGGGATGGCGGAGGGGGAGGAGGGGAAGGGGGAGGCGGACTGGAGATTGGCACTGGCAGGGGACGGGTGGGGTTGGGATGGGGTAAACAGGGGATGGGTGGGCGGATGGGATGTGATCGAATTTGAGAATGGAAGAGAAGGCTGTGAGGAAACGGCAGGAAATGCTGGAGGGAAAATTTGCGGAGCGAGAGTTTGGGACATACAGTCATAGAATTGTTGAGTCGATTTAGAATCAGAGGAGCATGACATGGCATGTGCGTGGTGTGATGTGATGTGCTCGTAGCAGTGCAGTGCTGGGTGCATGATCGGGCCGATCCTGACCGTTGATTGGGATACACGTGGAGCAGAACGCTGAACAGAAGGTGCAAAACATGGATGAACGGTCCTGATTGATTTCACAGCTGGTGTTGTCCGTTGGGCAAACTAGCCTTGAAAACTGACTGATAGAGCAGGGGCGGGTGGAGGATACACAGGGCGGGATTACGCATTTGAAGGAAAAATACAAGAGGTGCAGAAACGCATCACTAGATGCATTTGAAGAGTAATTCAAGAGAGGGATATGAATGAACGCATGATTTCGTTTATATAATATTTGTAAAGGGAGAATGGGTTGGAATGAGACAGGTGCGAGGTGTTGAAAAAAAAAAAAAAAAAAAAAAAGAGGAGAGAAGGAGAGACGGGCATGGGGATAACCGGAAGAAAAGGAGGGAATCGCACAAGGATTGAAGTTTCAAGGCTCCATAAGCGGCGGGAATGGTTCCATTGAGCTCTGTGTTGCTCACGTCACTGTGTGGAATGAGGTTTGGGAAATGGAAAAAGCTAAGGACGACAGGTGGGAGGTAAGGAAAGGCCGTGACAGAACGGGAGGGAAGGTGCGGGTTGAAATAACACTTGTTGGGTGAATGGGTTGGAAGGTAAGCGGTTGAAGATTCTTAGTGGGAGTAGCAGCGAACTTATGAGAAAACGCTTAGCAAAAGGATCAAGACTTGTGATACTTGTTCCTAGAAATTAAAAGAAAATCTCAAAGCCTCCAAACCTCGAAAAACCCTTAATCACAAAGCGCTAAGGTACAGGAACCGACGCGGGCCCCGCGTCGGTTCTGGGGTCGAAAATCTCAAAGCCTCGAAACCTCTGTTGGGTGAATGGGTTGGAAGGTAAGCGGTTGAGATGGCAGGCGCTTGAGATGGTAAGCGGTTGAGATGGTAAGCGGTTGAGATGGCAAGCGGTTGAGATGGCAAGCGGTTGAGATGGCAAGCGGTTGAGATGGCAGGCGGTTGAGATGGCAGGAACTAGAGACGGAACGCTTTAGAATGGCACATAGAGTGCAGAGGGGCGGAGAGAGGTGCAGGGACAAAGAGTGGGGCGAACAGGGTGGGGAGGGACGCACAGGGTGGTGAGTCGTGTGAGGGCGGTGAGGAAGCGAGGCAGGTCGCCTGAAATGGCCGTGCCCTGCAGCGTGCTGGGGGAGGACGGGGGGGGGGGGGGACGGGGGAGAGGGGGTGGAGGATAAGGGAGGAGAAATGATGAGGCTTCATGGTACGGCTACGACTCACCCGGGATGCAGCGCTGTAGGAGCATCATTCGATAGCAGCTTTGTAGTTGCTTGTGACTGATGTGCCCGCCTTATCAATTGTGATGTGCTTGCCTTATCAGTTGTGATGTGCCCGCCTTATCAGTTGTGATGTGCCCACCTTATCAGTTGTGATGTGCCCGCCTTATCAGTTGTGATGTACTTGCGGCTTGCCTGCCCTATACTAATGAAGGACCATTTGAGAAAATTGGAAGTGAAAAGGAGGAGGGAGGAAGAGGAGAAGGAGAGGAGAACAGAGGGCCAGCAGCAGAGGAGGGTGAGAGAGAGGCGAATGAGGGTGAGGAGATGGTGGGGTGCATGAGAGGGGAGACAAGAGGTGCTATAGGAGGTGGTGCAAGGCAGAGTGGTGAGAGGCGGTGCAGAGGTGTGAAGAGTCAAATGGAAGCAGATGGACGAAGGGGAGGAGCGGGGGAGAGGAGTGGACAGGTGTAGCAGGGGGGAGGAGGAGCGGGGACGGGGGGGGGGGGGTTGTGCTGACATGTGGTCTAGGGTGGTGAGGCGAGAGAGGGCGCGGGGCAGGGAGCCCGAGAGGAGGGGGTTGTCATCCAGCGACCTGCCGTGCAGTGCGAGTGGGTAGGAGGGTGGCAGTGGTGGGGAGAGGGATGGAAGGGGTGAGGAGGGGGGATGGAAGGGGTGGGGAGGATTGGCCTTTTACTGTTTTTCTTAACCCGTGCTCTTGGATTCGCATTCAGCCCTCTCCAAGAGCAGCAGAGCAGCAAAAAAGAAAGGGAGAGGGGGGGGGGTGCGTGTGCAACTGACAGGCGTGCGAGGCGAGAGAGGGCAGTGATGGTGGCGGGGATGCTTCCTGAGATGTTGTTGCTGGACGCGTAGCTGATGGTGTCCGTGCCACATGCAAGCACGCGAGTATGCAAGCAGGCATGCGAGCATATACAAGGGAAAAACCTTTTGAGAAGTCTCACAGGTGACACAAGCATTGCCTGACGCGTAGCTGAAGATGCCAGTGCAGCACGCCAGCACGCAGGGGCGTTTATACAAGGGGGAGTAAATACATGTGCGAGTGATGTAGCATACACATGCGGTGTGCGGGAGCCATGATGCGGTGCGAGGGAAAGTGAAGAGGAGGCAAGTGCAGTGATGGCATGGCAAGCAAGCGACAATGCAAGCCACAAGAGGAGGGGGTGTGTTGAAGGATACGAAAGAAAGCACGGAACACATGGATTGTGATTGCGACTTGCAGTCAGCTTGAAGTCAACTTGCAGTCAACTTGCAGTCAACTTGCAATCAGCTTGAAGTCAACTTGCAGTCAACTTGCAGTCAGCTTGCAGTCAACTTGCAGTCAGCTTGCAGTCAGCTTGCAGTCAACTTGCAGTGAACTTGCAGTCAGCTTGCAGTCAACTTGCAGTCAGCTTGCAGTCAACTTGCAGTCGGCTTGCAGTCAGCTTGCAGTCAACTTGCAGTCAGCTTGCAGTCAGCTTGCAGTCAGCTTGCAGTCAGCTTGCAGTCAACTCGCAGTCAACTCGCAGTCAACTCGCAGTCAACTCGCAGTCAACTCGCAGTCAGCTCGCAGTCAGCTCGCAGTCGACTCGCAGTCAACTCGCAGTCAACTCGCAGTCAACTTGCAGTCACCTTGCAGTCAGCTTGCAGTCAACTTGCAGTCAGCGTTACAGGTAGTGCAGGGAAGAGAGGCGTGCATTACAGGGGTTCAAGGGAAGAGAGGCGTGCATTACAGGGGTTCAAGGGAAGAGAGGCGTGCATTACAGGGGTTCAAGGGAAGAGAGGCGTGCATTACAGGGGTTCTTTGAGAATTCTCCAAAAACACACGCTGCAACATATTTCCCTCCCACGGATGTTAGTGTGTTGGCGCCTACCAAAGAGGGTACGCAACCTCTTGGTGAAAGCGAGGTTTCAAAAACGGGGATACACCACCCCCGTGGGTTGATGGGATTGAATTCGTCCCATCAACCTGCATGCTGGATTGTTATTGTAAATGTTGTACAACCAGCTAGCGAGCCGCAATGACGAGCCGCACTGGATTTCTTGTTTCTTAGGTTGAGTGCTGGGCACGGTAGATGGGAGTAGATAAGGAGTAGTTTATTCTTGTAACTCTGAGAGCGCTGATGAAGGCCACCGGCCGAAACGCGCGTACGCTCAGTTTTGAATGACAATTTCTTACCTATTCAATCCCTACTAGCCTAAGCTCAGCCTAGAGGAGATTAGGACGAAGTTACCTGTGGATCCAGTCCAGGTCGAACCTGCTTTTCTATGCTACAGGGATTCAAGGGAGGAGAGGCGTGCATTACAGGGGTTCAAGGGAGGAGAAGCGTGCATTACAGGGGTTCAAGGGAGGAGAAGCGTGCATTACAGGGGTTCAAGGGAGGAGAAGCGTGCATTACAGGGGTTCAAGGGAGGAGAAGCGTGCATTACAGGGGTTCAAGGGAGGAGAAGCGTGCATTACAGGGGTTCAAGGGAGGAGAAGCGTGCATTACAGGGGTTCAAGGGAGGAGAAGCGTGCATTACAGGGGTTCAAGGGAGGAGAAGCGTGCATTACAGGGGTTCAAGGGAGGAGAAGCGTGCATTACAGGGGTTCAAGGGAGGAGAAGCGTGCATTACAGGGGTTCAAGGGAGGAGAGGCGTGCATTACAGGAATTCAAGGGAGGAGAGGCGTGCATTACAGGGATTCAACGGAGGAGAGGCGTGCATTACAGGGATTCAAGGGAGGAGAGGCGTGCATTACAGGGATTCAACGGAGGAGAGGCGTGCATTACAGGGATTCAAGGGAGGAGAGGCGTGCATTACAGGGATTCAACGGAGGAGAGGCGTGCATTACAGGGATTCAACGGAGGAGAGGCGTGCATTACAGGGATTCAACGGAGGAGAGGCGTGCATTACAGGGATTCAACGGAGGAGAGGCGTGCATTACAGGGATTCAACGGAGGAGAGGCGTGCATTACAGGGATTCAACGGAGGAGAGGAGTGCATTACAGGGAATCAACGGAGGAGAGGCGTGCATTACAGGGGTTCAACGGAGGAGAGGCGTGCATTACATGGATTCAACGGAGGAGAGGCGTGCATTACAGGGATTCAACGGAGGAGAGGCGTGCATTACAGGGATTCAACGGAGGAGAGGCGTGCATTACAGGGATTCAACGGAGGAGAGGCGTGCATTACAGGGATTCAACGGAGGAGAGGCGTGCATTACAGGGATTCAACGGAGGAGAGGCGTGCATTACAGGGATTCAACGGAGGAGAGGCGTGCATTACAGGGATTCAACGGAGGAGAGGCGTGCATTACAGGGATTCAACGGAGGAGAGGCGTGCATTACAGGGATTCAACGGAGGAGAGGCGTGCATTACAGGGATTCAACGGAGGAGAGGCGTGCATTACAGGGATTCAAGGGAGGAGAGTGCGGTGATGGCATGGAGCAGCGGGCCAGAGAGGCCTGTCGATACGATGCCCCTGTGGGGTGGGGAGGGAGGATGGGTGGGGACGGAGGGGACGGGTGGTGGGGAGGGAGGGGATGGTGTAACGTGGGGTGGGATGACATGGGATGGGATGGTTGGGATGAGTTGGGATGGTATGCCATGGCATGGAACGGTAAGGCATGGCATGGCATGTTCGGTGATGAGGTCTGCACCGAAAAGGAAGAGACGGTAGAGAGAGGAGAGGGTGGGGAGAGGAGAGGGCGGGGAGAGGAGAGGGCGGGGAGAGGAGAGGTCGGGGAGAGGAGAGGGCGGGGAGAGGAGAGGGCGGGGAGAGGAGAGGGCGGGGAGAGGAGAGGGCGGGGAGAGGAGAGGGCGGGGAGAGGAGAGGGTGGGAGAGGAGAGGGCGGGGAGAGGAGAGGGCGGGGAGAGGAGAGGGTGGGGAGAGGAGAGGGTGGGGAGAGGAGAGGGTGGGGAGAGGAGAGGGTGGGGAGAGGAGAGGCATACAGGTAGGCGAGGGCGGTGAGGTGGGTGAAGGCTGGTGGGAAGGGCCCGTGAAAGTCGTTGGACTTCAACTCACTGCGCGGACAGGCAGCACACAAGGGGCGGTGGGAAGGGCAAGGGCATTGCGAAAGGGGCGGTGGGAAGGGCATTGCGAAAGGGGCGGTGGGAAGGGCAGGTCATTGCGAAAGGGGCGGTGGGAAGGGCAGATCTCCTGAAAGGAAGATGGACAGGAGGGCAGGAGGGCAGCGGACGGCCGGGAAGAACAAGAGAGACGGAAAAGCAGTGTGCGTGGGAAGGGGGGTGCAGGAAGGGAGTGGGGCGAGGGCGAGGGACTGACAGAGACGAGAGATTCTGCAGGCGTGAGACTGTGAGTGGAACCGGCCCCGTGAAGCTGTTGGTATAGAGGTCGCTGAAGGGGGGGGGTGGGGTGAGTGGAGGTGGCGGGGAGAAAAGACGGAGCGTTTGTGGAGCAAATGCGAACGTGGAAGAGAGGTAGTGGTGAGAGAAACGTGAAGAGGGTAAAGTGGAGGGAGAAAAGCGGAGACAGATTGGCGGGGACGAGACAGGTGGAGGAGGAGGAGGCGGAGGAGGAGGAGGAGGAGGAGGAGGAGGAGGAGGAGGAGGAGGAGGAGGAGGAGGAGGAGGAGGAGGAGGAGGAGGAGGAGGAGGAGAAGAGTATGTTGCAGGCAATGCAATGTATGATGGGCCCAACGGCGGGAAGCCGGCCCGTGACGAGCAGTGCAATGGGTGAGAGGGAAGGGAGTTGGAGATTGTGGTGGGTGGTTACAGTTGGACGAGTGATGGCATGCGCGCAATGACGGTGAAGATTTGAGTCGACTCAAAAGTCAACTCGGTATAATGTCACACGGTATCTTTTCTACACGCAGGGCAATTCTCGCTTGGAGTTTACCAAAACGAGTTGGTAATTTTTTAATTTCAGCTCATAAGTGCTAGCCTACTGTAGATTTGTTTTCTACTGTTTTCATCTAGCTTTCCCCCACCTTCCCTGGCCACGCGGAGGAATGCCTCGCGTTTGAGCCCTTGGGGTAGGTATTTAGCCTGCTTGCTTCTCATTTCTGAACTTTGTGGTCTGAAGAAGGCTCGAAGAGCCGAAACTAGTTCTCACCGCCAACTTTATTTTTTCACAAGGTTTTTACAAGCAAGCACAAAACCTAACTACACAACGTTTTGCTAAACACAGCTGCTGCCACGCTACGCCATGCCTCCTACGTGGGGATCCATTGGCAATGCAATGTATGATGGGCCCAACGGCGGGAAGCCGGCCCGTGACGAGCAGTGCAATGGGTGAGAGGGAAGGGAGTTGGAGATTGTGGTGGGTGGTTACAGTTGGACGAGTGATGGCATGCGCGCAATGACGGTGAAGATTGGACCCGTGAGGTTGTTGTTGTTGCCCAGCCTCCTGTATGCACGAATGCACACATGCACACATGCACACAGACGCCGCACGCGGTCACGCGCACGTGGGCACACACACACTTGCAAAGATGAGGAGATGCACGTTGACAGACGTACACACGAACACAAACACAACAGAAACACAAGGATAAGTGTGCACATTGACAGACGTACACACGAACACAACCACAACAGAAACACAAGGATAAGTGTGCACATTGACAGACGTACACACGAACACAACCACAACAGAAACACAAGGATAAGTGTGCACCTCTCAGTGCCCCTCTCAGTGCCCCTCTCACTGCCCCTCTCACTGCCCCTCTCGCTGTTCCTCTCACTGCGCCTCACAGGGAGGTGAGCAGGCGGAGGGCGGAGAGGGCGGGGGGCACAGGGCCGGACAGGTTGTTGGTCTGCAGATCCCTGGCAGCACAGAGGAGAGAGTGGAGGATGGAAGGGGAAGGGAAGGGCGTGATGGGTGACTTGATGGGTGATACAGGGCGGGGGGCACAGGGCCGGACAGGTTGTTGCTCTGCAAATCCCTGGCATCACCGGGGGGAGAGTGGGCGGGGCGGGATGGGTGGAAGGGGAAGAAAGGGCAAGAGGGTAGGAGGAATGGTGACGTGGTGGGTGATGTGATGGGTGAGGTGGGGAGAGAGCGAGCGAGAGGGCAGGTAGGGGCAGGGCAAGGCGACTCACAAGGCCCGGGCCGGCCCCTGGCGACTCTTATGTGCGACTCACAGCGATTGCAGGCGGGAGAGCGCGGTGAGGGCGAGGGGGATGGAGCCCGTGAGGCCCTGTGAGTTAAGCAGCCTGCGCAACACGCAGAGGAATGATGGGGAGGTTTGGGAGGAGCGGCGGACAGGCAGCGAGGAGGCGATGCGATGATGCAGGTGGAGCAATGGAGGAGTGTGGTGAATGAATGAATGAAGCATATGAGGTGAGAGTGCCATGGCCCATGGTGACAAGCCATGCGTGTGGAGCGCCAGCAACAGTAGCACTGGGCGGCAACAATGGGCGACACTCAATGGCGCATGTGCTTGCGGCTCTCACACTCCACGCCCTCAACCCCTTCCCCCATGCGCATCTGCTATGCCCCGCTGCTCCCCTCATCGCACCCCGCGCTCTCGCCCCCGCCCTCGCCCCTTTGCCCACCCTCTGCTCCCCTCATCGCCCCCGCACTCCCCCCACGCTTCCCCCCCGCGCGCTGCCGTTCCCCGGGGCACTGACAGCTCTGTGACCATGCCGTCCTTGTCGCACGTGACCGTCTCCGCGTGCGTGCACTCCGCGCCTTGCGCCCACCCCGTCGCGCTCACCCCCCACTCCGCCGCGCACTCCTTAAGCGCCGCCGCTTCGCGCCCATTGGGGGGGAGATGAAGGGGGGAAAGGCGAGGCGGACAGCAGGAATGCGGGATTTGAGGGCAGGAGCGGGAGAGGGAGAGGGAGAGGGAGAGGGAGAGGGAGAGGAGAGGGAGAGGGAGAGGGCGAGGGAGAGGGAGAGGGAGAGGGAGAGGGAGAGGGAGAGGGATTGGGGGAGGGAGAGGGAGAAGGAGCGGGAGAGTTGGGGGGAGAGGGAGGAGGAGAGGAGAATAGGTACGCTAGGGTATGATAGGACGGAAGTCCCGTCTCATGAAGGTGAATCATGATAATGCAGGAGGTGAAGGAGGTGGATCACAGAGCCATAACTGCAGAAATAAGCACACTTGCTGTGGTTCAAACCCTAGAAATTCTTCACGAGTAGCGTACCTTGGGAGTCGGCGAGAGTCACCGTCACAGCCTGGACAACACGCGGCAGGAGAGCAACGAGGAGCGCCGCGAAACACGGAAGGACTGGTACGAGGACCCGCGACTGCGCGGCGGTATCCGTTGCTGCACAGGCCATCGTGCTTCCCAGGCGATCATGGTGAAGGGCACGGATGGCGCTGATATAAGCCAGATGGTTGCTGCCGAACAGGGCCTTGGTGAGGCCATGGCGCCGCGCGGTGCGGCGCGGCGCGTGGTACTTGCTCCTGTGACGTACAGAAGTTTGCCTCGGATGAGAGATTCAAGCCTTGACTGAATTTGCTGTAGGCAACTTGGCAGTCACCTCGGATGTTGTCGTGCAAAGCACGACAACCGTACAAGTGCTGAAAAGGACGCCAGGAAACTAGACATCTGCTTTCGTACGATTCCCGAAAAGCACCCCCTGCAAATTAGACACCTAGTTTCGTACAATAGCCGAAAAGGACGTCGAGTGGTTGTCGCTATTCAATCACACTTCTCACGCAAATCACACTCTTGAGAAAGTGACAAACACAGAACCTTTGAGTTTACTCTTCCCAACCAATATTTGTTAGATTAAGGTACCAGTTAGGTAAAAGTTATTCGTAAAGGGCTGAAATCCCAAACATGGGGTGGCTTTCGTGTTTAGGTTTGACCCGTCCCGTCCCGAAACTGGTCCAGGTTCCCTACAGGTTTGAGTTTTTTCCCTAGTGCTACAGTTCTGGTTT
The DNA here is from genome assembly GCA_947471745.1 of Closterium sp. Naga37s-1. NCBI lineage: Eukaryota > Viridiplantae > Streptophyta > Zygnematophyceae > Desmidiales > Closteriaceae > Closterium > Closterium sp. Naga37s-1. The sequence goes on from CANJKZ010001146.1 coordinate 1,850,636, forward strand.
GCGACTCGAACCAATTTTTTTTAGTGACTGTACAAGCAATGTTGACAGAACTGCCAATACTATATCGCGAAACAATGTCTCTATTGGTGATTACGCCTGAAAACATCAATGGCATAATTTGAGGTTACAGTTAATGTCCATTAGAGTCCCACATACCACTACATTTCGGGTTTACTTATAACTTTCCGTGCATTTCGCACGGGTTCATCAACATCGCAGGCAGCTTGCAATAGTGTGCTTGTAAAAAACTCAAGAATTGCACGTTTGTTTTTTGCGAGCAAGGAAGCTTGGCATAATTTCTTGTACTTTGGTCCTTTTTGTTCCTATCACTTTATTGGTTGTTGTTGTTGGAAAAAGAAAAGTTGACTTACGCAATTCAGTCGTTCGATAGATTAAACCTACAGTAATATCGTATTATTATTATATGTATGTGTTACTGTAGCATGTGTCTCTTCGCGAAGGTTACAGGTAGCAGTGCGAACAGTCTCATGACTGTTCGCGTCACGCAGGAAAGTACCCCTTCAGGAGTAGACTCAGTAAAAGCTCTATTCACGAATAGATACATTATAGAATAGGTAATTCTTAGACTATAAATCACTTGTACGTTTTCTATATTATCAATTCTTGTTCTCACAATTTACCAGCATAGTGTCCAATGTTATTATTTGTTATAGGCTGTAGTGAGGTGTCCTCTAAAGGGGATAACCCACTTAGGGTTTCTATTTGTATCCAACTGCTGCCTAGTTCATTCATTCCGTTGCATTCATTTTCTAAGATGGTATCACGGGTAGGTTTAGAATCCTTGCCTAGCCTAGCCTACCTCACGTCCTAGAGTGCCTCCGCGCCTTACGCCCTCAGTCACGCGCCCTAGCGCCCTCCGCGCCCTCGCGCCCTCCGCGCTCTAGAGCATCTGCGCGCCTTACGCGCCCTCCGTTACGCGCCCTAGCGCCCTCCGCGCCATAGCGCCCTCCGCGCCCTAGCCTCCCGTAACACGCCCTCCACGAACTCCGCACCCTTCGTAACGCGCCATCCGCGCCTCCGCGCCTAGCCCTCCCCTACGCGCCCTCCACGCCCTCCGTATCGCACCTCCGCCCCAGCCCGTCGCTTCCCCCGTGGCCCCTGCCCCAGCCCGTTGCGTCGCCCGTGCGCCATGCCCTAACCCGTCGCGTAGCCCGTGCGCCCTGCCCTAGCCCGTCGCGTAGCCCGTGCGCCCTGCCCCAGCCCGTCACGTCGCCCATGCGCCCTGCCCCAGCCCGACACGTCGCCCGTGCGCACTGCCCCTAGCCCGTGCGCGCCCGTGCGCCCTGCCCCTAGCCCGCGCGTCGCCCTGCCCCTAGGCTGCGCGCCCCCGCAGGTATCGTGCCCCGCATGTAGCGCACCCTGCGGGTAGCGTACCCCACGGGTAGCGCGCCCCGCAGGCAGCACACCCTGCAGGCAGCGCGCCCCGCAGTGCTTTAGAGCCAGAAAATAAATAAATTAATTAAACCTTAAAAAAAACTTAAACAAAAAAAGGGGAGGGGGGGGGGGGGGGGGTTCAGGGTGGGGGGCTGCAACTGTCGCCCGCGTTCCTGCTTGGCGGACGACCTACACAGTTCCCTACATACCGCAACCGTCAGTACTTCAGCCCCTAGTGCCGCACTTACAGTCTCTAGCTCCAGCCGTTCTAACTCCAGCCACTCCTAGCTCCAACCGTGCCTAGCTCCAGCTGTTCTCGCTCCAGCCGTTCTAGCTCCACCCGTTTCAGCTCCAGCCGTTTCAGCTCCAGCCGTTCTAGCTCTAGTCATTCTCGCTCCTCGCTCCTAGCTCAGATTGCTCCGTGCTCCGGTCGTTCCTCGCCTAATTTCACCTGGCGCTCCTAGCTCAGTTTGCTCCGTGCTCCAGCCGTTCCTCGCCTAGTTCACCTGGCGCTCCTAGTTGTTCTCGCTGTTCCACTGCAATCGTCCCTAGCTCCTATCGCGCCTAGCCTTCATCATGGCGTCCACTAGGGTTCTCCAGCAGCAGGGACAGCAGCAGCGGCAGTTTCAACAGTGGCGCCCACAGCAGCAGTGGCACCCACACCAGAAGTGGCGCCCTCAGCAGCAGCTCCGCCCTCAGCAGCTGTGACGCCCTCAACAGCAGCTCCGCCCTCAGCAGCTGTGGCGCCCTCAACAGCAGTGGGGGCCTGGTGGTTCGGGTAGCGTTGGCTGCAGCAGCGGCCCAGCCAGCTTGGGGGCTCGTCGCGGTGGCCGCGACGTCGATCCTTGCCAGTACCGGATCCTGACCGGCCCTGGTGCTGGCACTACCTGCTGGCGTCCTGACCACTCTGCACAGCGCTGCTACAGTCGCCTCTGCGACCACTACCGTGAGCGTTTTGGGCCTGAGTCGGCTCCCCCGATCTGGCCTGGTCTGTTTCGTAGTGGTTACCCTGTGTTTGATATGTCAATGGATGCTATTTATTCTGTCACGTACGGATCTCTTGGCTTGCGTGTACCTAGCTTATGACCTTTGCCTGTTGCTAGTGTCGGTACTTGTGCTTTTAGTGTAGGTGCTTGTGTAGTCACTAGCTCAGTCGTGACGACTGCTGTTGCGTCGCTCTCCTTCATGCTAGACTCCGGCGCATTTCAGTGCTTCTTCCGCGACCACACCATTGTCACACCTCTTTCGGCTCTAGTCCCAGTTGCCCTGGCTGATCCGACTTCAGGACCAGCAGTTGCTCGCAGCTCGACCACTCTCCCGTGCCCGGCTGTCCCCTCTGGTTTCCTCACTGGTCTCTACATCCCCTAGTTCTCTCGGAACTTGGTGGGTGTTGGATACCTTCAGGACCGGGGGATCACAGTCACTTTTCCTGCGCACGGGAGGACTGCAATCTGTACAGTCTCTTCCACCGGGGCAGTTCTTGCCACGTTCACCAGAGAGCCCCACTCAGGTCTCTTCGTCCTGCACACTCCACCCCCGCAGGTAGCTGCGTCTGGTCAGGTTGCTTCGTCCCCCCCCCCGGTAGCAGAGTCCGGTCAGGTTATTGCGTCCCCGCCGGTTGCTGTGTCCGGTCAGGTTGCTGTGTCCGGTCTAGTTGTTGCGTCTTGCTCCTGTCGGTCCCTAGCCCACCCGACCGTTTTGTGGCACCACCGCCTTGGCCACCCGTCGCTCCTCCGCCTACGCAACATGGCCAGTCACCGTCTTGTCGCAGGTCTCCCGCGCGTCTTTCCGTCGCTCCCTCGCTCACTTGCTCCACCTTGCGCCCCTTGCATCGCCGGCCACCTGCGAGCCACTCCGCACTCCTCCTCCCTTCGTCCGGCCACTGCTCCCTTCCAGACTCTCCACTTGGACGTCTGGGGCCCTGCACAGACGCAGGGATCTGGGAGGGAGCGCTACTTTTTGGTGGTCGTCGACGACTACTCCAGGTACACCACGGTGTTTCCTCTCGCGAAGAAGTCCGAGGTGATTGCTACGCTGATCCGGTGGCTTCTGGCAACTGAGGGCACTCGTGGTAGTCGTGTCAGTTGTCTCCACTCCGACAGTGGGGGTGAGTTTCGCTCTGGCATTCTTGCCGGGTTCTGCGGCGAGCAGGGCATCATACAGTCCTGGATGCTTCCGGAGTCCCCACAGCATAATGGGGTTGCTGAGCGCCGCATTGGCTTGGTCATGGACATCGCTCATACGTCCATGATCCATGCCCGTGCGCCCCATTTTCTGTGGCCCTACGCGGTGCAATACGCCGCCCACCAGCTGAACCTCCAGTCGTGTGTCTCGCGGCCAGAGGCTTCAGCGACCAGTCTTTGGACCAGGTCCCCTGTTGTTGGGTCGGTCTTTCATGTCTGGGGCTGCCTTGCACTTGTCCGCGATACCTCTGCGGACAAGATCTCGGCTCGCGCCATCCCCTGTGTCTTCCTTGGTTTCCCGGTGGGTTCTCCCGACTACTCCTTTTACCACCCGCCCCTCCACCAGTTTCTCGACTCTCGTGACGTCTGGTTTGACGAGTCAGTCTCCTACTACACCAGGTACCCCTGTCGAGGTCTCCCGGTCCCCCCTCCTCCTATTTTCCTCACCCTCTCCTCCTCCTGCTCCCGCTCTCCAAGACCACCCACCCCACCCTGGTCCTGCCCCGTCAGGTGTGTCTCACGCTACCCCTCTCCCCTCGGTCGCGCGTCAGGTAGCGTCTCCCTCCCCGCAGTCCTCCTCACAGTCCCCTCAGCAGCCTTCGGCACTTTCGCGACAGGTTACTGTAGATTCAGGTGGTGTTGGAGCTGGAGGTGCTGCCGCTGGAGGTACTTGGGCTAAGGGCGCTCGTTCGAGAGGTGTTGGAGCTGGAGGCGCTGGCACTGGAGGTGCTATCTTTGGGGGTGTTGGAGCTGACGGTGCTGGCACTGGAGGTGCTAGCTCTGGGGGTGTTGGAGCTGGAGGTGCTGGCACTGGAGGTGCTAGCTCTGGGGGTGTTGGAGCTGGAGGTGCTGGCACTGGAGGTGCTATCTCTGGGGGTGTTGGAGGTGGAGGTACAGGCGCTGGCGGTGCTCATACTGGGGACAGTGGAGCCGAGGGTGCCGACGCTGGAGGTAGTGGCACTGAGGAGACGGGAGCTGGCGGCTCGCCCCCACCCTGCTACTACACACGTCTCCAGGCTCTTTGCCGTCTTAAGCGCGAGGAGCAGGAGCGTTTGGAGCAGGAGAGGCAGCAGCTGCGACAGTTGGACTGGCAAGAGGAGCAGGCGCAGCAGCACCCACCGCAGCAGCTGCAGCAGCAGCAGCAGCAGCAGCAGCAGCAGCAGCCGCAACAGCAACACCCGCAGCAGCAGCCGCAGCAGCAACAGCCACCGCAGCCCGTGGTCACACCAGTGAGTGGCCTTCGGGCCCTTGGTCTTCCATACCCTCCTCTTGTCCACCCGCAGTCACTGCCCACTTACGGTCCTACGTTTCCTCCTCGGGACTCGTCTCCGGCTGTTATCCCTCCTCCTCCTGTTGTCCCGCACGACTGGACCACTCGTTGTCCCCCGCATGCTTGTCCCTCGTCTCCTCTTGCCGACCTCTGCACTACCTTGTTTCGTTCCAGTCCTCGTCGTACTCCACCAGAGTCTGTTCTCCCGTCACCTCCTTCGTCGTCTCTCCCAGTCTCCTCTCACCCTATCACTGACTACTACCATACGGCGCGTCCTGTTGTCTCGCGTGTTCTCGCCTCTCTTGTCACCGACCCTCGTGCCTCTCCGTTGTCTGTCTCCACTCTCACTGTCGGTGTTACTGACTTTGCATCCACCCGCCGCCTTGACTTTGCCACGCGTGTCGTGGCTGCCCCGCCCGCCCGTCCTGAGGCCGTCGGGGGTGGGTTTGCCCTTGGCTGTGACGTCTTTGAGGACAGGCAGTTTGAGCTGGAGTTCCTGGCAGCCGCTTCCCCCTCTCTCTGTGCCATGCTGCTTTCCCCTGAGGGAGACCCCGACGCCCTTGACATACCGACTCCTCAGTGAGGCAGTGTCAGGGGAGTGGGCCTCTCAGTGGAAAGCGGCCATGGACTCAGAGTTGGCTTCTTGGAGATCCACAGGCACCTACGTCGACACAGTTCCCCCTCCCAGGGCAAACGTTGTCGATGGCATGTGGCTCTTCAAGGTGAAACGGCCGCCTGGATCACCGCCTGTGTTCAAGGCGCGTTACGTGGCTAGGGGCTTCAGTCAGTGTGAGGGAGTTGAATTCTTCCATACCTTCGCCCCAACCCCGAAGATGACTACTCTTCAGGTGTTACTCCACGTAGCAGCACAGCGAGACTACGAGCTGCACTCTCTTGACTTCTCCACTGCTTTCCTCCAGGGTAGCTTACACGAGGAGATCTGGCTGGGCCGTCCTCCTGGTTTCACTGACACCTTCCCACGTGGGACTCAGTGGAGCTTGAGGCGGCTAGTCTACGGTCTCCGCCAGTTGCCCCGTGAGTGGCACGACACTCTGCGTTCCACGCTTCGTGACCTAAGGTTTTGTCCCTCCTCTGCTGACCCGTCGCTGTTTGTTTGCACTGGCTCCACTCCCTTCTTTCTCCTGGTCTACGTCGACGACCTGGCGTTTGCTACAGCTGACAGGGCAGCACAAGCAAAGGTGAAATCCGAACTGCAGAGGAGACACACGTGCACTGACCTCGGTGAGCTGTAGCGCTACCTTGGCCTGCAGATCACTAGGGACAGAGCCGCTCGCACCATCACACTGCCTCAGTCACACATGGTGCAGCAGGTCCTTCAGCGGTTCGGGTTTCAGTTCTCCACCACACAGCCCACTCCTCTTGCCGTTGACCACCGTCTCACTGACCCTTTTCCCGACAAGCCCTTTGAGTCTAGTGGTCCCTACGTAGAGCTTGTGGGCTGCCTCATGTACCTGGTGACTTGTACTCGGCCGGACCTCGCCTTTCCCCTCAGCGTCCTCTCTCGCTTTGTTGCGACTGGGAGACACCGACCTGTTCACTGGACAGCTGCTGTGAGGGTGGCGAAGTACCTCGTGGCTACATCAGGCATGGGGCTTGTGCTTGGAGGGACACAGCCATTTGAGTTGACCGATCACTGCGACTCTTCCTACGCTGACGACGCGGAGACCCAGCGTTCGACTCAAGGTTACTGTTTCGGTCTGGGTGCTGGTGCCGTGTTGTGGAGGTCCACACGGTCGTTGTCTGTGGCTTCGTCCAGTGCAGAGGCAGAGATCTACGCTGGTGCCATGGCGGCACAGGAGCTCCGTTGGTTGACCTTCTTGCTTGCCGACCTTGGTGAGCGGCCTCGCTCTGCACCAACCTTGTACGCTGACAACAAGGCCATGATCCTCCTGTGTCGAGAGCCTTGACTGGAGAGCGGATTGAAGCATATTGACGTGAGGTACTTTCTCCTGCGAGAGCTACAGCGACGCGGCCAGGCACGTTTGGACTTTGTGGCCTTAGAGGCCAATGTCAAAACATATATGTTTATGTTTGCATTTCTCTAGGCTACATTGGGGCTATCTTTAGGGGGTATAGAAACCATCTCGAAAATTTCCTTCTACCCCCTCCCTTGACCTAATCGACACTTCTTCCTTAGTATTCCAACATGGTATTAAGAGCTAGGACGTTCCTAGCCTAGGACCGAAATTTTTAAGGGCCCACCGTTAGTTCCTTCCTGCCCGTCGTGCGCCCCTAGGGCGCGATCGTTTTTCTTTCTTCCTTTCTTTCTTTCTTTTCCTTTCCGTTGCGAGCCCCTAGCCCAGCCCTTCTCGTCCGCGCTACTGAGCGCTGCTGCTGCTGTCACTTACGTGGCTGCTACTGCTGCATGCGCTGCTGCTGCAGCCTTCGTGGCCTTCGTGCGCCCCGCCTGCAGTGCGCACTGCGTGCTGCCCCGCACGCCCCTACGCATTGCCTGCTACTGCGCGGGCTGCTGCCCTTACGCGGGTGCACACCCGGCCCCTACGCATTGCCCGCTGACTGCACCACTGTCGACTCGTTTTTTTCACTGTTGATCCTTTGCTTAAGCGTCTTTACAACTACTGCAGCCCGTCGACTATGAGTCAAGGTGACCCATGAGAAGTTGGGGGGGATGTTGTGGTTCTGGTGGAATCACACAAGGCAGAGGGGGGACGCGAGGGTGAGAAGGGGCACAGGGGGCGATGCTGTGCAGAGGAAGTGAATAGGTGAGGGCGAGAGAGTGACAGTACCAGTAGTGACAGTAACGGGTGTGAGACTGACAGATATGAGAGTCGGTGCAGGCGTGAGAGTGTGTGTGTGGGAAGGGCCCTGTGACGTTGTTGCTCCTGAGCACGCTGGCAGCGGATGGGGGAACAGGGGGATGGGGACAGGAGGGGTGCGGGGGCAGGAGGGGTGGCGTGGAAAGAAAGTGAGAGCAGACGTGAGGAGAAGCAGGCATGGTAAGGCAGAGACAGATGGGGGGCGGAGGGGAGGGGCTTGGGGTGGATAGATGGGAGGAAGGGACGGCAGAGGTGCAGAGAGGAGGTGGAGGCAGAACGGTGGGGTCGAGATGGAAAGAGGAGAGGAAGCGAGGAAAAGGGAAAAAAAATGAGGCCGTACGGTCAAGACAGTGCAAGCAGAGGCCGTACGGTCAAGACAGTGCAAGCAGAGGCCGTACGGTCAAGACAGTGCAAGCAGAGGCCGTACGGTCAAGACAGTGCAAGCAGAGGCCGTACGGTCAAGACAGTGCAAGCAGAGGCCGTACGGTCAAGACAGTGCAAGCAGAGGCCGTACGGTCAAGACAGTGCAAGCAGAGGCCGTACGGTCAAGACAGTGCAAGCAGAGGCCGTACGGTCAAGACAGTGCAAGCAGAGGCCGTACGGTCAAGACAGTGCAAGCAGAGGCCGTACGGTCAAGACAGTGCAAGCAGAGGCCGTACGGTCAAGACAGTGCAAGCAGAGGCCGTACGGTCAAGACAGTGCAAGCAGAGGCCGTACGGTCAAGACACTGCAAGCAGAGCCCCATGGTGAGGGGCCGGCACACGACAAGCAGTGCAGCGGGTGATAGGGGTTACAGTTGGGTGGTTACAGTTGGGTGGTTACAGTTGGATGGTTACAGTTGGATGGTTACAGTTGGGTGGTTACATTTGGATGGTTACAGTTGGATGGTTACAGTTGGATGGTTACAGTTGGATGGTTACAGTTGGATGGTTACAGTTGGATGGTTACAGTTGGGTGGTTACAGTTGGATGGTTACAGTTGGATGGCTACAGTTGGATGGTTACAGTTGGATGGTTATAGTTAGATGGTTACAGTTGGGTGGTTATAGTTGGATGGTTACAGTTGGGTGGTTACAGTTGGGTGGTTACAGTTGGATGGTTACAGTTGGATGGTTATGGTTGGATGGTTACAGTTGGATGGTTACAGTTGGATGGTTACAATTGGATGGTTACAGTTGGGTGGTTACAGTTGGGTGGTTACAGTTGGATGGTTAGAGTTGGATGGTTAGAGTTGGATGGTTACAGTTGGATGGTTACAGTTGGATGGTTACAGTTGGGTGGTTACAGTTGGGTGGTTACAGTTGGATGGTTACAATTGGATGGTTACAGTTGGATGGTTACAGTTGGATGGTTACAGTTAGATGGTTACAGTTGGGTGGTTATAGTTGGATGGTTACCGTTGGATGGTTACAGAAGGGTGATTACAGTTTGAGGAGCGATGGCATGCGGGCAATGGTGGTAAAGATCGGACCCGTGAGGTTGTTGTCACTCAGAGCCCTGCATCCATGCATGGATGTATGCACGCACGCACACATTCACACATGCACGCATGCACGCATGCACACATGCACACATTCACGCATGCACACATGCACACATGCACACATGCACGCATGCACACATGCACACATTCACACATGCACGCATGCACACACGCACACACACACGCATGCGGACATGCGGAGATCAAACACCAACCAAAGTGTGCAGGTGCACCGACACAGAGGGTCACACGGCTGAAGGCACATTCACTGCTGCCACGATCACTGCTGCCACACTCACTGCTGCCACGCTCACTGCTGCCACGCTCACTGCTGCCACGATCACAGCCCTGCCACGATCACAGCCCTGCCATCGCAAGCACCACATGCCTGCCACGTGGGAGTGCCTCTCACTGTGCCTCTCACTGCGCCTCACAGGGAGGTGAGCAGGCGGAGGGAGGAGAGGGCGGGGGGCAGAGGCACAGAGAGACTGTTGGACCGCAGATCCCTGGCAACACCGGGGGAAGGGGGGTGGTGGGTGGAAGGGGAACGGACGGGCAGGAGGGGAGGAGGGATGGTGATGTGACAGGTCAGGTGATGATGGGTGAAGTGATGATGGGTGAGGTGATGATGGGTGAAGTGATGATGGGTGAGGTGATGATGGGTGAAGTGATGATGGGTGAGGTGATGATGGGTGAAGTGATGATGGGTGAGGTGATGATGGGTGAAGTGATGATGGGTCAGATGATGATGGGTGAGGTGATGATGGGTGAGGTGATGATGGGTGAAGTGATGATGGGTGAGGTGATGATGGGTGAAGTGATGATGGGTGAGGTGATGATGGGTGAAGTGATGATTGGTGAGGTGATGATGGGTGAAGTGATGATGGGTGAGATGATGATGGGTGAGGTGATGATGGGTGAAGTGATGATGGGTGAAGTGATGATGGGTGAGGTGATGATGGGTGAGGTGATGGGTGAGGTGGGGAGAGAGGTGGGGAGAGAGCGAGTGAGAGGGCAGCTGGGGGCAGGGCGAGGCAACTCACAGCGTGCGACTCACAGCGAGTGCAGGCGGGAGAGCGTGGTGAGGGCGAGGGGGATGGAGCCTGTGAGGTTCTCATAGTTGAGGAGCCTGCACAATAGGGGGGATGGGGGATGGTTGCGGCGAGGGAGGAGGACATGGAGCGAGGGGAGGGGTGGTGGGAAGGTGTGCAGGTGGGGGGGGCAGAGAGCGAGCAGTGACGCAGGTGGTGCGATGGCCGAGTGCAGCACGCGGGGAGAGTGGCATTTATGGTCCACCACGGGACCAACACATGCATGTGGGGCAGCAGGAGCAGCAGCAGCAGCAGCAACAACAGCAGCAACAGCAGTGGGCGGAGTGGAGGCACTCATGGTGCACGGGCCCTCCGCTCTCGCACTCCATGCCTTCGCGCCTCCGCCCATGCGCATCCGCTATGCCCCGCTGCTCCCCTCATCGCCCCTCGCTCTCTTTCCACCCCGCTTCCCCCCTACGCGCTCCCGGTCCCCCCGGGGCACTGATAGCTCTGTGACCATGCTGCCTTTGTCGCACGTGACCCCCTTCACCTGCGCACAGTCCGCGCCTTGCGCCCACCCCGCCGCGCTCATCCCCCACTCCGCCGCGCACTCCTTCAGCGCCGCCGCTGCGCGCTGAGTGTGCGGGATATAAGGGGGGGAAGGAGCAGCGGGCAGCAGGAAAACGGGATTCGACCACAGCTTTCCGAGAGTGCAAGGTGGGCTGAACGAACGACAAGAAGGGCGGATCCGTGGCGAGTGGGCGCTGCGGTGGACCCAGCTGCTACTGGACACCCACTGTATGGGCGTGGCGCGCGTTACTATGAGAACATTACGCAAGGCTGTGCTGTGAGCATGGCGCACCTTGGGACTCGGCGAGAGTCACGGGCTGGACGACACGTGGCAGGAGAGCGACGACGACCGCCGCTAGACACGGAAGGACAGTTGTGAGGAACCGGGAGCTAGTCTTCCTTGCATAGCCCATGGAGGCGACGCGGAGGCACAACCGTGTTTTCCTGGAGGATCATAGTGTCCGGCAAACGATAAAGCTAAACAATGTAAGGCTGGTGAGGTATAATAAGCCATGGTGCAGAAAGGTGGAAGGTAGGTTCACCTGATTCGGTGGGGGTGCTTGCCTGCCGCCCTGCCGAAAAGCCCTGTGGGGTGTGGGGAGATCGACTGAAGGAATGACAATCACGACGCAGATTACCGTGATCAAATGATGAGTTGTGATTGCCTAGCCGGTGATTATATCGCATCGCGTCGTGTACAGTATCGAGTTTCTTGTTGATGACGAAGCACTCATGCTCAAGAAACGCGCGGGAAACACCGGTGTCAGCTGTCAGACAAATTGAATCGTGTAGTGGTTCGTACATCAGCCAATCACCAACACGTCGCTTTTGAACTCTCACTTTCGAGAGGGTCAATACGGTCGAGAAACAATACTATTCGGTTTCCAACGGTTGAATGCTAGTTGAACAGCGTTGCTTCCTCAACCCCATGTGAAAGGCTTGCCACTATTTTTTCCACCACTCCTCCCTCATTGCTTCCATTCCCTCCTCTTGCATTAGCTCCCTAAACTCAACAATATTTTTTTTCCCCAAAAGACTCCGAGGCCTCTCTTTCCGTTACGTTTCTTGCAGCTCACGATAGACGACAGGTTTTCACACAGTCACGAACCGCCATGGTCGCGGAATCCTCGCCTCCCACAGAAGTTCTCCCGCATTCTTTTGATTCTCTCGCCTTGAGTAGCAGTGCGCTCACTCGCTCCGTTCGGAGCGAGAACACGACAGGAGGCGATGCAGGGCGAGGGAGCGTTGTGGGGTCGGGGGTGCCGGTGGAGGTGCTGTCGTCGGTGCTGGAGATGCTGCCGTCCCTCGACGACCTCGCCACCGCCGCGAGGGTTAATAGGTGCGCTCCGAGTCAGAGGCGAAAGACTTTTATTCTGTCTTTCATTCATCTGTGCTGCTTGTTGCAGTCTTCAGCGCAACTCTCTGCGCAGTTCTTTCGCGCGCTGTTCCGCTCTGACCAGTGTCCCCGCGTTCGTGTTCTCTCCGCAGGGCATGGCGCATCTCCGCGCTCTCCCCCTCGCAGCTGCGCGCGTGCGCGATCGACGACGACTGCCCCACGGCGCCCTCCGCGCACAGCCGCGTGCTCGCGCACTCCCGCGCGCCTATGCCGCCCAAACCGCCTCCCCCGGAGCTCTGGCTCAACCCCACCGCCTTCTCCCCTTTCCTCCACTGCGCACGCCGGAAAGCCTCCACCGGGCTAGAAACACCATCTGCCCAAACCCCTTGAGAGCATTGGCGGCCGCGGGTGACCCGGGGAATACCTCCCTCTCTAGCCGCACCAGTGGCGCTGCGCCCGCGACGCCCGAAGCCGCGATTACCAGCAGGCGGGGGGACGGCGCGGAGGGGCGCAACTGGGGGAGAGGAGGAGCGTGGTCGTCGCCGCGCACGCCATCGCCGGTTGCGGCGAGGGAGGGCGAGCTCATTGCGTTCGAAGACTAGGTCACGCAGGCCGTGAATCACGGCAGGTGGGGTAAACGGGGTGCGGTGTGGTGACCTTTTGAAGAGTTGGCCTTGTGATAAAGGCAGTGAGGCGATGAAACTCAGCGGATCACGATTCCGTTGCTTGTCCGTTTCAGGTTCCTGGGTGACGTGGACCTGCGCTCCCCGCGAATCACGGATGACACACTGCAGTGAGTGACGTGTGTGCGGTGCGGGTGGAGGGAATAAGGGTGGGAGAGTGGAAAGTGACAATTTCGTTGCTATTTCTTCATTTTCCTCCTCCCTGCTCCCTCCTCCCAAAATCTCATCCCCGCTCCTGTCTCACCCCCACCCCACCCCTCACAGGCGGGTTCTGCGCGCGTGTCCGCACTTGCAGGCGCTCCGCGTGCAGCACGTGTGCATGGGCGCAACTTTCAACGGCTCCCCGCCCCCCTTCCACAGCCTCCTCTCCCCCACCTCCCCCTACCACCTCCCCTTCTCCACCTCCCCCTCCTTTCTGTAATCACGCAATTATCTCATGTCTTGCCTTGCGCACTTCACTCGGCAACTCCCCCTCACGTCTCGCCATCCCCACCGCAGCTTCTTTGGGCAGTCGGTGAAGGCAGACGCCTTGTGGAGCACGCACTCCTGCTTCACCCACCAGGTCGGCCCTGCACTGCACTCTGCACTCTGCACTCTGCACTCTAGAACCATGAACCGTCTCCCTCTGAAGCCGAGAGTGCGCAGTTCTGCAGAGGCAAGGAGTGGACCCAGTGGCACTGCATGCATGTGCGCGGCAATATCGTGTCAGCCCTTCTGAGATTTCTCACAAGTGAGACAAGCTCCATGCATGCATGTGTGACGTGTCTGCCAGAGTCACCTTCAGAGCCTACTGCATATATCCTCCCCATCCTATGTCTGTGCACACCCCTTCCTTCCGACTCAAAAGGCACCTTGGCCTATGCACTCCCTTCCCTCCTTCCCCTGCGCCCATCCCCACACCCCCGCCCCCGAGCAGGCCATGACAGCGCTGGCATCAGCAGGCCCGGCACCGCTCACAGCACTGTCGCTCAGCCCCAGTGCCCTCTCACCCGCCTCCTTCCACACCCTCGCCTCCGCCTTCCCCCGCCTCATGGTGTGTGCTTTGCTGCTGCTGTGGCCTTTGTTTCTCACGTCCTCTGTGCTGCCATGCAGCACCATGGAACACCACGTGCATGTACTGCCTTGCTGTCACCATGTGCTGTCACACTGTCAGCATGCACTGTCCACCATGCTCCCCCCTTCCACTCCCCTCCCGTCATTCCCCTACCATCACCCCCTGTCATTCCCCTCCCTCCCATCACCCCTCGCCCACCATGCCCGTCCCTCAGGCACTGGACCTGCAGGGACTGCACAACGAGCCCATGCACCTCGCCCACGCCCTGCCACTCCAGGTACCAACACCCCTCCCACCACACCACCTTGTGCCTGCCTCGCCTTAACCCCACGTCAAAGGCCACCGAAGCAGCATGTGTATCTGAGCACCAGCTTATGTCATGCCAAGCGCCTTACCTCTCACTCTCGCGATTCCCATGCACTGTCCTTCCTCAGGCACTGCACCATCTCCAGGCACTGGCACTTGGCCCTGCCGCCATGCCTGCCACAGGTGAGTGGGAGCTACCGCTAAGGAGCCTGCAGCGCCTGCGCCTGGAGGTTGAAGGCCTCCCTTCCCATGAGGCGTTTGCTCAACTTCGTGGTGGTTGCCCAAAGCTGAAGAGCCTTCATTTGTTGTGGGGGCGAGAGCAGAAGCGGGGGGTTACAGAAGCCTATCTTTGTCCTTTGACTACGGAGACTATCAACCCATTGTATACTTGTGACTAGTTATGCAATAGTCAGCGTAGTGATCAGGTATATGGCACATCGAGTAGCATTATTACATGATTGCCCGCCTGAGTAGGTTAAAACCCGAGTCCCATTATTACATGGAGTGAGAAGTTACCAAAATGAATTATGGCCCGTTATCTTGGAGGTTGCTATATAATGTTCACATGGATACATGTTTTCTTCAAACGTTTCTCTTAGTGGGAACGCGAAGCCCCCCAGCCAGCGAATGGTCAAGGCACCTTCCCAGCAAAATTGCTGGCCCTGGTTTCAGGTCTGTCCCCGAAGCGATTCCCAGCTGCCATTCGGCATCTTCAAGGTGGGAGAAGCTGATTGGTTGTCAAACAATTCCGTCCTCCGCATTTCGTTACATTTCTGGCCTCTGGTTGGATCCTGATCCGGAGGTACTTGACGCGTGGCGTGGCGTGGCGTCGCGTCGCAGGTTGGTCGGTAATTTACGCTGGTCCGTCTGGTGTGGTCGAACGACCGCACCACCACTCCGATGATTCTACAGTAGTGGAGGACATTCACTGGGTTAGCAATTTTGTTGAGTCACTTCCACTGCTGTCGCTTGGCTCGGCGCTCTCGTTCCCCTCAAGTTCTGTTCTGTCATACTGCAGCACACTGCTCTGATCTGATCATCTCTGATGCTGATTGAAAGGAACAAGAATAAAGGCGTAATTTGATCGACATTTACAACGTGGCCAGCGTTTTTATCCGTTAGTCACTTCTATAGCGGTCTTCGAGCAATGACGGAACATATGTCTTCAGCATCAACTTTAAACTGTTCTCACACATCATGGCCAGACGGCTTACCTTGCAGTCCTCGCTCAGATAAGGATTACTGGCTGATAAGAACCTCCATTCTCGCAGCCAAGAGTCCATCGGGTCCACGACGCTTGTTTCGTGATGTCGTTGAGTGCTGCGAGCTCGCGACTGACATCTGCGAGAGTCTTGTCGGAATATCATCAGAAACGTCGTTCGACCTTCTCAACCGTGCATCCCGGATTCAGGTTGGTGCATTTTACAGTGAAGATTAATTCTATGCTATTCAACTTAGTCTGACGTGGCCGCTATTTGCCACACAGAGCCTTTTGGTCGAAGACCTCTTTGAGTATGAGAGGCGCCAAAATGAGGAAGATGTTGGGAGAAGCCTTGCGCGTCTCGGCTCCGTTGTTGAGCAGGTATAGAGATCACGAGCTATTACATTTTTTTCGCTTCAAATGTTACAGTTCGTGTGCTGAACGGTATGCTCTGGTTTCTCAGGTGAAGAAGGATATGTGCGAAGTTATGGAAGCTCACAGAAAGACTAATTCTCAAACAAGCCGGTTTCGGAAATTGCAGGAGAGTTTGATCGCGCTGGAGGCCTCGGCGATTCAACTCGTGAGTGTCGCTGTTTTGACGTGTGCTAATTGCCTCTCGAGTATGGCTGTTCGTTGTTTCTTATTTTTTATTCTACTTCCTAACACTCCGTTGTGTCTTCCGGCCAGGGTCAAGCACTGTCCGCGACGTGTTCCCGTTCAAATTCGTTTTCTGAATCCAAGCCAAGCTCAGGCTCACCGTTTGCCATGCCACTGCCATTACTACCTGTTGGATGATTGGGATGACATATTGCCATGGCAAGCAGCCTCCATACAGTCAGCATTCCCCACAGGTGCGGTTTGGAGGACAGGGTATATGTCCTTATGTCAGGGGCCCTTCAATGTTCTTACAACAGTTTTTATTTGTGCAGCTCTGGAGTCAGATGGAGAGACAACACAGGAACCATACTCGCACAGCATGAAGCCTATTTCCTGTTCTTGCTCAACACCCTCACTCGCGACAAACTCGTTTTCAGAACACACAGCAAGTACGTTGATCGATTTCGGGTCCACGACCATTCCGCGAGAATGCTATCCTAAACCTGTTATCACAACATGCAGGCGATCTCCAGCGTTAGACCTGAATCCACAACTGGTGCGCTTTTCCTAGAATTGTAAGACCCAATCAATATCTGTTTGTAGCATGCATTGTGTAAGGTAAGATTATATTATGGTCTTAACTATTGTACAAAACTAAACCATACAGAATGCAGGGATATGACCAAAAGCCAAACATCCTAAAAGCGTACATATATATGCATACCAATCACCGCTCGAGGATTGAATTCAGGCAAGGTAGACCGAGGCCAAAAAGGGTAACACACAGAAACGACCAAACCATCGTAATGAAAGTTGGGACCACAAAAATTTGGGCAGACTGACAAAATCCCTGGCAGAGAAATACATGAAAGAAATATGTCAACCCCCTCTTGAGGGATTTTACTACTAAGGAAATTTATTTGTGGGCACAAGGGAAACGGGCAAGGGGAATTGGCCAAACAGTGAGCCAATCGTGCTGATGAACCCGATATGTGCGTCCCCGACGAAAGATAACACTTCCTTCACCTTCATAGGCTGAGTCTAGTATAGCTTGCGGCTAATTGTTTTGCTTTTACGAAACAATTGTTGGTAGAGCAAGACATCAGCATACCCGCCTAACTCGACGACTTGTGTGACTCAGGTTCAGCGCAATGTACTCCCGAATGGCGCCGTCGATTTCAGCCTATAATGCCGCGCATGCCGACGAGCTACCCCGTCAGCGGCGGAAGCGGAGGACGAAGGCGCAGATGGCGGCGGACAGGGCTATCGCGGCGGCGTTCAAGCGGAAGCGAGGGAGGCCGAGCAAGTCGGACGTGCTGGCGCGGCAAGCGCTGATCATGGCGGCGCACAGCGGCATGCCCGTCACGGACCCCTCCAACATCGACGCCATTCTCGCCGCGCAGAACGCGTCGGCGCTCGTGCCCACGGCGACGGTGACGCGCGCGAGGATGACCAAGTCGCAGCTGAAGGCGCGGCGGCTCAACCAGGCGGGCGGGGACGACGGCGCGGCGGTGCAGCCCGGTTGGGTGGGGCAGAACGTGCAGGGCGTGCTGGACGGCACGTTCGACGCGGGTTACTTTGTAACCATCCGCGTCGGCAACACCAACACCATTCTGCGCGGCGTCGTGTTCGCGCCTGGCGTCGCGGCGCCCCTGCCATGGCCCGAAGACGCGGCGCCCAGGGTGCCCAAGCTGAAACGCGACGCGTCCGTCACTCTCCCTGCAGCTGAAGCTTCAGCAGCACCCACGGCAACAGCGGCAGGTGCAGGCTCAGGCGATCTGGCTGCAGCACGGCCCGCAGCGCCTGCAGCGCCGTCGCAAACCGCAGCAGCACCTGCAGTTGCAGCAGCAGGTGGAGCGTGTAACGCAGCTGTAGTGGTAGCAGCAGGGGCAGTGGCTGGGGCAGATGCTGCGGCAGCAGGAAAGAAACCGGTAACAGAGAGAGCAGTGGCAGTTGCACCTACAGGGGCTGGGGCGTCACATGCAGCAGGGGAGGGTGGTGGAGCAGAGGGCGCACAGGAAGGGAAGGACGAGGCTGGGTCGGTGTGGGAGGTGGTGATTTGACGTCAGTGCACCCACATGCATGAGTCGAGGGCATGCAAGGCCATAGCTAGCACTGTTACTATCACAGGCCGTGGCTGTGACGCTGCCCCTGCACTGCTGTGTAGATCGGCCCTAACACGGCAGACGCAAGCCTTTTGATGTGCTCATATCATGTCACGTCATGTCATCACGTGTCCTTTGTCCATAGCAAAATCGAGCTTGAGTGCTGGTAGCATCTGCTGTCAATGTCATGTTTATCCAAGGTCACCATTGCCAAAGCATGAACCTTCGTCGGATGTCATCTGCCAAAGCATGCAAATGGAGAATGTGCATTCTAATCTCCCCACTCATCACGGCCTTCAGCACCAAGATGTTGTGTCTCAGCTAGTTGAGTGCCATTTCTTGTCTGTGACATGAAGAGCATTACCATATACAGTTCAGTGGTGTACGCACTGAAACGGAATTTATACTTGGGAACAACAAGCAGCACTGAACAGACCGACAGTCAGAAGAGCTAGCCTAGTCCTTCTACAGCTTTAAACCAAGAGAAAAGGCAGACATGAGTATTTGGTTCGGACACCAAAATGTGGTGGTGATGGTGTGTGGACAAGAGGGATGGAGGGAGGGGCAACAGTGGTGCTTAAAAGGCCGAGGGGAAGGCGGGGTCCAGCCCGGTTGCTGCTCCCAGTGTCGAATCCAATCCAAAGCCCTGCCACGCGCAGGCGGACAGGTGAGAGAGGAAAGGAGAGGAAAGGAGAGTGGGAGGAGAGGAGAGGAGAGGAGAGGAGGAGAGGAGAGAAGAGAAGAGAGGAGAGGAAAGTGAGAGGAAAGTGGGGCCAGAGGGACATGAGACTGATTGGTGGGAGAGTGAGTGAAGAGGAGAGGAATGAACCTCCACAGGTGGCAAGGGTGCAAGCCAGTAAGCCAGGTGGCATCCCGTGCACTCAACTCAACACGGCAGCCCTAACCCCACAGTTTACCCTACGTTCTTCTCATTATGAACCTCCCTTTCTTGCACACCCCTCTCACTCCCCTCTCACGCTCCCAGCGCCCCCTTCATGCCCCCCTCACCTCCTGCTGCAGTCGCGCCTCCTCTGCCCGCGCAGCTTCCTCTGCTGCCGCCACCCGCTCCTTGAACGTCGCTGCCATCTCCTCCGCCTGCCACCACACCACCCATCCATGCGGTGCAATGCGGTGCGGTGGGACGTGGGGCGGCATGGTGTGGTGTGGCATGGTTCAAGCGTTGAAGGACAAGGAAAGGAGTCGTAGCACATGGGAGGGAGGGAGAGGGATGGGGGGGGGGGGGGGGGGGGGAGGGGGGGGGGAGAAAAGGAGAAGGGAGAGCACTGGTGAGTGATGAGTGATGGAGGAGGAGGGATGGAAGAAAACGGCAGAGCAGCGCTGTGAACAGAGAGAATGGCATGCAAGAGGAACAGGGGCAAGGGGGAGCATCAAGGAGCAACAGGGAGCAGAGGGGGCAGAGGGGCGCAGAGGGGGAGCAGGAGGCGGAGATGGGGGCGCACCTTATCGAAGACGAGCTGGGGGTTGCGCAGCATGTCGCCGGGCGTGGGCTCGAGCTTCTTGGTGGACAGACTCACCCGCCCCCGCTCGCTGTCAAAGCTCAGCACCATCACCTGCGCGCGAGGGGGGTGGGGTGGGGAGACGAGAGATAAGGAGGGAAACGGGGAGGGAGGGTGCAGGGAGTGCCCATGACAGGCATGATAGGCATGACAGGCATGACAGGCATGATAGGCATGATAGGCATGCCAGGCATGCCAGGCATGACAGGCATGCCAGGCATGACAGGCATGCCAGGCATGACAGGCATGACAGGCATGCCAGGCATGCGAGGTGCATGAAGGGCGGGCTGTGCTGCACATGACACCCGCCATGGCCTCAACGAATCTCCAATGCTCCACATTGCCATGCTCACTGCACTCTCACAGCCCTGCTGTCACCCTGCTACAATCATACCGCCTGTGCACAAACCTTGACCTGCTCGCTACATTCACACGTCACAATCCACATTGAGCCGGTCGCCCTCGCTACAGTCACACACGGCGTGCGTCTTACCTTGAGCTGTTCGCCCTCGCGAGCAACCGCGGCGGGCTGCTCGCTACAATCACACGGCGTGCGCGCACCTTGAGCCGCTCGCTACAATCACAGACACCACGTGCGCACCTTGAGCTGGTCGCCCTCAGCCAGCACGGATTCGACGTTGGTGACGCGGTCGTGGGAGATCTGGCTGATGTGCAGCAGCCCGTTCACCCCGCCGATCTCCACGAACGCGCCGTACGGCTTCAGCGACTGCACGCGCCCCACCACCACGTCACCCACCTGCACGGGACGAGGGATGAGGGAAGACGATGGCGGGGCGAGGGGATGAGGGATGGAAAGGGATGCAATGAAGCGCGCCAGTGCTTCAGCGACTGCACGCGCCCCACCACCACGTCGCCCACCTGCACGGGACGAGGGATGAGGGAAGACGATGGCGGGGCGAGGGGATGAGGGATGGAAAGGGATGCAATGAAGCGCGCCAGTGCTTCAGCGACTGCACGCGCCCCACCACCACGTCGCCCACCTGCACGGGACGAGGGATGAGGGAAGACGATGGCGGGGCGAGGGGATGAGGGATGGAAAGGGATGCAATGAAGCGCGCCAGTGTTTCAGCGACTGCACGCGCCCCACCACCACGTCGCCCACCTGCGCGCCGTTGCGGAAGGGGGGGTAGGGTAGTGTGTGGGGCCACGGAGACGGGGGTGCATGAGCGCGTGGGGATAAGGGGACTGGGGGACATGACCACGTGGAAGCACGGGGACGGGGAAGGATGGCGGAAGAGAAGGCATGGGGCATATGAACGGGGGTGCAACGAAGCGCGCGAGTGTCGCGAGGAGCTTTTTAGTGGGATAGACGCGACGCGCAGAGCCGCGTGGTAGCAAGCACGGTTGGCGCCACAGTCGCCGCGACGGGCGGCGTACCTGCAGCGACTGCGCGTGCGAGGCGGCGACGGCGCGGCGGTTGGAGAGCACGAGGCGCGTGCGCTCCTCGTCGACCTCGAGGAACTTGAGCGGAATGCGCGTGCCCACCAGATCCTCCTTCGCCGCGCGCTGCCCGCGCCCGCGCAGCGGAATGCGGGAGGGGGAGGATGGGGATGGGAAAAGAAAGGTGCAGATGACGATCAGAGGCGCTGGGGTGTGCCGGTTGGTGAGAGGAAAACGGGAGCGCGAGGGAGGGAGACAGGGAAACCGAGAGAGAACCACTGTGATTAGAAAGAACATGACGTGGCAGAGACACGGACGTACCAGGCCGATCTGCGAGAGCGGCACGAATCCTCGCAGCCCCTCCACCTCGACGAGCAGCCCGCCGCGGTTCACGGCGATGACCTGGCGGGGAGAGAGACGCATGGCGAGGCGAGACGCAGGGGCGCGAAAGGGGAAGAGAGGGACGGGGCAGACAAAAGCGGTGCGACGAGCGGATGGGTGAGGGTGACTGTCGGGGACGGGAGCGAACTAATGCGACGGTACGGGTGGATTCGGCGTGAAGCGGCAACAGCGCTGGAGCCATCCAAGCCATCAATCGAGGCAACCCTAAAAGTCACCAGCAGCGCATCCCACCCGACCCCAGCCTCACGCCTTTTCTCATCCGCTTCCCAGCCCCTTCAGATTGATGTCAGCATCACTCACAGTGCCCCTGACGGTGACGTCATCGGCCACGAGCTGGCGGCACCGCTCCCAGGCGAGGTCGTACTGTAGCTTCCTCAGGCTCACGATCATGCGGCCCTGCGAGTCGTCCTCATCGATAACGACAAACTCCGCCTCCATGCCCGGCACGAGCCCCGTGTCGCTCATGTTCTTCAACCGGAACAGGCACGCCTCCGCCAGCGGCAGCAGCGCGGGCGCCTTTGCGCCGATGTCGATCAGCGCGCCAGCGTTGTCCGCCTTGAACACCACTCCGCGCACCTGCGGTGGCGGGCGAAGTGGGTGGAAGAAGGGGGAAGAGGTGGAGCGAGCGGGAAGAGACGACGATGAGGTCAAGGCGTTGGAACGTGATGCGGTGCCGGATTAGGGTTGGACCACACGTGCTGCAGTACCTGCGCTAGAAGAATCTCCTAACACTTACTGCGCACCTAAACCCCAGCATACGACCCGCCATTCCGCTACGCTGCTATTTCCTTCGGTTCCCCTCCAACATAAACCCTGATACGCCCCCTGCTTCGCGTCCGCTGCGAGTGCCGTCGCTGAGCGCCACCGATCGCCATTGCAGCGTCGCACCTTGTCGCCGATGTCGAAGTTAAAGTCGTACTTCTCGAGGGCCTCCTCGAACTCGAGCGCCGTGAACGCCACGCCCTTCGTCGGCTGCTGCTCCACGCGCGCGAACCGCTCCTCCGCCTCGCGCAGCAGCTCCAGCCGCGCCGTCGACGGCGGCGCGTAAGTCACGTTGCATTGTACGCGAGCGCGGGAAGGCGCGACGGCAGCGAGGCGGCTGCCAGATAGGTCGCTGCTGCTGAGAGAGTTAAGGGAAGCGGGGACGGTCGCCGCCATGCCGACGGCTGCGACCTGAAGGAGGCCCGCCATGTTGAGAATGAGCGAGCGGTAAACACGGGCCAGGTAAGGCCTCAATGCGCCACGTGTGGATGAGAAAGAAGCAGAAAGTGACACGCTGACAGCAAGACGTGGTTGGGTGGATAAGGGTGGAGGTGCGAGGGGGAGAGGAGAATGAGGTGTGACTCGTTATTGAGAAACGTTCGGTGCGCTAGAGAACTGTTTCGCATTGCTTCATCGATATTGTCGGATTCCGTGTTTACTTCGGAGTGGATGTTGAAATGGCCTTGAGACTTCCAAGGTCCCTGCTGATGTGGCTAAAGTGCAGCCACCGATTCATTCACACGCAAGTTTCAGGGGCCAAGAGGGAACACTCACACCTTCCCTTCAGCTCACCGCGCTGTATCCAAGCGTAACGTTCTGAACCGTGATATCACACAAACATTTTGAGCCAAATGAAGTTCGAACCGAATCAATTTCTGTCGGCTGGATACGGAAAAACAAGCTCGAGGCCGTTATGTGCGTGTGAAGCAACCCAGGTGGGTTTCGTTGCGAAACATTGGTATTCTTACCCAGACGGATATATAATGTGCATTCTAGTTTTGTTGCCAAATTCTCGCACTGTTTAGTGCTGCCTGACTGCGTTGCTCTCCCCGACACGTCCGTCAACAAATCGCGCCCCCATGATTCCGTCTAATGCGCGTGCCAGATCTCCACCAATCAGGACCCGCCGCGTGTGGGTCGCATCGTGCCTGGCTCTGGCGTGCGTCGCGTCGGGCGCAGCGTTTCTCTTCCGCTTCACCCACCCCGCGCGCGGGGAGTGGGTCGCGGCGGGGGACGGGAATGGCTCCGACTGGCGAGGCGCGCAGGCGTGGAGGTGGTTGGGGGAAGGCTGGAAGGGAATGAAGCAGCGGATTCGTGACACGGCGTCGCCGCACGGGCTTCAAAATTCGTCGGCTTCTGGGGAAGTCGTATCTGTGGAGGTGGATGGATGGATGGACATGCGCGAGGCGGCGAGGTAGGTGACTCATGCCACGTGTGCTTGCTCCGACCTTCGCAGCTTCTTATACGCGCTGTACTTCCCTGCGTAACCTCCCCACTCCCTTCCCTCCCTTCCCCCACGGCACTCCCCCGCGCCCCGCACGCGCGGTCAGGCTGTGGCAGCAGCTAGTGGGGTGCGCGGAGTTCAGGCGCAAGCATGCGCGCGACGACGCCCATGGCCACGACGCGCAGGCGAAGCGAGGACCAGCAGCGTTCCCCCCCAATCCCAGCCTTCAGGTCTTCTCCTTTACTCTTGTGCACCAATCATCCCCCCTCCTCTCGCACTCCACTGATTCATCAGCAAGCCATGGTCTTTTCACGTTGCTGTGAGATCTCCATTCACCCACTTGATGCTATCCACCCCCCATCGTCCTCCTGTGCCCTTCCTCGCACCAGCGTTGTATGGCCGCACCATTCAACCCTCGCCACCCTCTCCAACGCCATACTGCCCCCTCATCTTCCCCACCTCACACTCCCTTCTGCCCATTCTTCCCTCCGGCCCTCCCAACCTTCCCGCGCTACGCAACCTGCCCGTCCTGCCCTCCTCTCTCCGCCTGAGCGCTTTCAGGACGTGAACTCGCCCGCATGTGCGTCGCTCAACCTCTCCCACGTGGTGGTACACGTGGAGCAGCCTGATTGGCTGGAGCCCACTGGGCTGGATGGCTTCCACGTGTGCACCAGATGCAGCATCACCTGCCAGGTGCCATACAAAAAAAAACCTTGCAGGGTTGTGTTGTTCATGATGTCAGCTCAGGTGTTGTGAGCCCACGTGCGGTGATGCTCGTTTATGCAATGCCCCGTTTCAGCATACTGCCTCTCTTCTCATTCTGACCATCCTCCTGCCCTTACATCCTCTTTCCTCACGGCTTCCCTCCCCCTCCCCCCCCACCAGCTCTCCTGGAACCCCTCTCAGCTACCAGTCAACCCCCACGCGCGTCTCTTCGTGCACTCCCCCGACGCCATGCCCCTCACGCGCGCGCTCACCTCGCCACTACGTGTGCTGCTGCAGATGGAGGCGGACGGGGCGCTGGCAGGAGCGCAGGGGGAGGGGCGAGTGGACGTGGGCGTGGGGTACGGGGCGGGCAGCGCGGTGCAGGTGACGTATGTGGACGTGGAGCGCACCCTCAGGGCGGGCAGGCAGCACCTGCTGGCCGACAGGAAGCGCCAAGTGTGTGAGTGGGCGCGCGCACATGAATGTTCTTGCAGGCACGGCGCCTTGTGGTGTGAGCAGGGTGGTGCATGGTGTGTGGTAGATGCCTGCCAGCCTGTGTGCCATGCTCCTTCTTTCTTCATTCCTCACCTCCCATGCATCATTCCGACTTATCCCCTATGCCCATGAACCCGGAAATTGCTCCTTCGTTCCCCCATGGCCTATATCCCTTTTTCCTCCTTCCCCTCTCCACCTCCCCCCTGCCTGCGGGCACGCATGACAGGACGTGCTGGTGCACCACGCCTCCTCCAACTGCGAGGTGCCGTGGCGCACACTGCTGCTGGAGTCGCTGCTGCCGCGCCTGCCCCACCACAGCTTTGGCGCCTGCAGCAACAACATGGGCGGCACCAACCGCGAAGCAGCGCTCTACCCTGCATGCTCGCATGCGTGAGGCCATCGATTTCCGAGCCCATGCCACTCTCTTCCACTCCTCTAGCCCTTCAGCCTTTTGTAAAGAATTCCCGTGTTTCATGCTTCACTCTTCCACCATCGCCCCTCCCTCTCCCCATCTCACCTCTGTCCCCGCCACTCTCTCTTCCCCCTGGCCTTCAGGTATTTGGGTGATCAGCTGCAGGAGGTGGCGCACTGTGTGAAGTCGCACTACAAGTTTGACCTCGCTATTGAGAACACCCGCGCCCCCAACTATGTCACTGAGAAGTTCTACAGTGCACTTGAAGCAGGTGACATGGCAGTTCAATAGCTCGCTCGCTGTGCCGTGTTGCTAAATCCCAGGTTCTCACCATTGATCCCGTTTCTACACATCCCCAGGGACTGTGCCGGTGTACTTTGGAGCGCCAGACATTGCCAGCTTTGCGCCGCCCGAGTCGTTCATTGACGGGCGGCAGTTTGCCTCCCACCAGGCCCTGGTGGATCACATCAATCGTCTCCACAGTGACCCGGGTGAGTCATCCATCACAAGATGGCCTTTGCCGATCACTCATACATGCTATCCATGTTTTCATAAGCAACTCCCATCATCTTTTGGCTGTCCTTCACCCATCGTGTCTATGTCATCATAAGCACTCTTCCGACGCTCAATTTTCTGAGTCAAGACACACACACCCTTTATCCCTCTTACAACAGTTTCATACATGCAATACCATGCTTGGCGCTTGTGTGGCTTGTGGGGGAACTATTCGCATGCACGTTCGCTTGGTTTCTCATCGCTCCCGTGTAGATTATGCGAGTATATCAGTTCAGTAAAAACCTGATGGTTGCTGGTTTGCTCATCCAAAGACCAGCTATAGCTACACTGGTTCCTCTATAGGTTTTGTTGAATTTGTTTTTGGAGCGGTTTCTTTGCTTGTCTCGCTCTGCAATTTCACAATCATCTATGATCAGCAGTGTTGATGGGAGCGAACCTGATTGGCGGCTAAGACCGCAAGGAAATGATGATGGGGTCTTAGCAGGTTGCTCAAATCCGATGCATCGATTTCATGGCTCGTACAGTTGTGCGATTCTGTTCGGATCAGATCAGACGTGGCAAGAAGACACCACCGCCACCAGCCTTGAAACCGCGCAACCAGGGTTGTGGACAAGTTGAATTGCACCTGCTGCGAATCAGTTTTTTGCTTTGTTTCCCCAAATTCCCACTTGTCAAAAAGGGGTGGGGGGATTATGTAACCAGATTAAACAGAGATATTCGATTTCACATTTCAAATTACCAACTACAGTTCCGTACAGAAGTTCGCGTAGAGATTGTCACCACCCGCCAACGGTACAACAGCTTCCAACGATTCTCTCGTAGCTTGATTGATAACACAACAACCGAATATGTGCATGTCTTGGAGAGTGTTACGTTGAAGACATTTCGCACACAAATATCGCTCACTGTTCGCCAGCTATATGTTGCCGAATCTATATACCAGGCTACCAGCCAGTTTGCGATGATTCTTCCCACATCGTGCCCCTATCACGACTGGCTGTCATTCCCTCGTGGTTGGCGACCACTGAGACCAGCTTGTGCCCGCCACCCGCAGCCAGCTATCCCCTCCCTCCGCTCCACCACCCATAGAGTGCCCCCCCGCGCGCGCGCAACACCGCCACCGACCGACCTCCAGCCACAACCACCACCACCCGCTCCGCCTGTCCTCTTCCTCCCCCTCCCCACAACGCCCCGCTTCATTCCACACGGCACTACAGGATGGCACAGCAGCACAACCAGCTTCAGCTTGCATATCCATTCCATGGCTGCGCAGTTCAGGGTTCTTCATTTTACAACTCCCGTTCGGCTGTCCCCAATCTCCACACTGCTGTCACTGCATTGACTAGACGCTCTACCACGACCCATTTGCTCCTCGTAGCTGTACGGGCCTACCACTGAGCTAGCTGCCCCTATAGTGTCTTCGGAACGCCGTTGCTTGTCTTTTGTTGGCACCCACGAGCGTATAAAGTAGGCGCTTGATCGCATTCCGATTACAGGTGTCATTTATCTCGATCATTACCGCCTTAATTCCATCCGCGGATGTTGAAATAAGAAACGAAACTCTGCGATCCGCGCCATGCCGATGGGCGACAGCGGAGGACCCGCTACGCCGATGGCGCTCACTCGCGCGCTGCCGACGTGGGTGGTGGAGGTGTCGCGGCAACGCGAGCCGAGCAGAGACGCGGTGATGGCGGCCGTCGAGCACGTCGCCGCTGAGCCCGCCAGCATTCTGCTCGTCCACGTCATCACCGAGGTCCCCTGCGGACGTGAGCTTCATGATCTCCCCTTGTCATCCCACCGTTCGACCTCTGTAGCCAACCCGTTTCGGCACGACCTCCATTGCTATTTCCCAATCGCCCTCACAATTCACCCCCGACTCCCCGTCTATTTCCCCATTGTCCCCACGCTCTCTCCGCACATCTCTGTCCGCGCGTCGGCGAGTGCAGGCAACCGGACGGTGGCGGCGAGCGAGGCGGACGGCAAGGCGGCGACGGAGCACGCGAAGAAGCTCGTCGACGTGCTCCTCGAGCCGCTCCTCGCGCTCGTCCGCGCCGCCAATGTGCGTCCCGCCTGCATGCCGCATGTACTCCAGCGGTCATGTCCATTGACGGGCAGTGATGCCTTACACTCCCATGCTCCCACCTGCGTGCCCTCACATGCCTCACATTCCCTTAACCAGTTCGTTTCTGAGAATTTTTATAGGTATTCCACTTGGTCCGCCTCGTCTCATCTCTGCGCTCCCTATCGTCCTCTCGCCATCCCTCACCCTCTCATATCCCTTGTCCCTTCCCTCCCTGCACCCACATCAGGCGCCGTGTTCCGCGGTGCTGGAGCTCAACGACTCGCGCCACGACGGCCTCGTCGACGCCGCCAGGCGCGCAGCTGCGGATCGCGTCTACATGGGCGCGAAGAAGTGAGTACGCGGAGATCGAGGGGAAGCGGGGGGGGGGGGGGGGGGAAGGGGGAAAAAAGGGGGGGAAGGGGAGGGGGGAAGAAGAGGTCGCGGGCCAAGGAATGCTGAGATGGCACATAGCGGGGGTTTACCTCGCTCCGTACAATTCTGAGAGAACTCAAGCATTCCTTTGACGCTCTCGACTCCCTCGCTCACTCTTCGCCCCCTGCCCCTCCCCCGTGCGCCCCGTGTGGCAGGAGGCTGCTGGGGTGGTCGGCGTCGGCGACCGTCGCGCAGTGCCAGGCAAGTCTGCCGCCTTCCTGCCGCCTCTTCATTGCGCAGGGCGGCTCGCGACTGCAGCGCCTTCACGCCGCGGGGAAGGCGCACTCGGCCCACCCCATCCCCCCCCCGTTTTACACCTTCCCCTCCTCCGCCTCCGCGCCTTCCTCCGCCACGCCGCCCCCCGCCGCCCCTTCCGCTTCCCCACCCTCCGTGGCTGTGCAACAGCCGGCGCGCGGCATCACCCCCTCGTTCTCCTCCACGTCGCTCCCCCTGCAAGCCCCCGACGCCGCGCTCGCCTCCCCCTCGTCGATCTCCTCCGCCTCCGCGCGCTTCCCCTCCTCCGCGCAGGGCCAGATGGAAGCCGCGCAGCAGCAGGTGGGGGCGGGAAGAGAGGCGCCGGGGAACGCGGAGGAGAGCAGACAAAGGGACGGGTGGGGGGCGCACGCGCGCGGGCATAGGTCAGCGTCGTGCGGGGGCGGGGAGGACGCGGACTCGGGGCTGCTGGCGCAGCAGCTGCAGGAGCTGAGCGCGCAGGCGGCGCAGGGGGGAGAAGGGGCGAGTCGGGCGGAGTTGGAGCGGCAGCTGCAGCAGGTGGTGGCGCTGCAGCAGCGCATTCAGCAGCAGCTCCGCGGCAGCCCGCTCCCCGCGCCACACGCCGCTGGCACCGGCTCCGCGCCCAGCGCGTCCCCCACCAGCCAGGGCTCCGCGCATGGCGCACCGGGCATGGGAATGGGCGCGGGTATGGGCATGGGCACGGGCATGCGCGCGGGGTTGAGTCTGTCGCAGGACTGCGACTACCCTGTGTCACCAGGGTCGCTGTCGCAAGGCCACGCCATGTCGCCCATCGGCCCCGGCTTCAAGCCCCCCCGCTCCCCTGCTGGGGGAACGCGCGCAACCGTCGCGGGCACTGCGCCATTCGCCCTGTCCCCCGACCTGGCATCCCCCGCGTCGCAGCAGCGCCATTTCCCGCGCATTCTCTCCGCGCCCACCTCCTCCGCCGCCGCGGCTGCCGTGGCGGCTGCGGCAGGCGCGCAGGGGGACGCGGGGACGGCCCCGAGCAGCACGGGCAGCTCCCCCGCCACGTCCATGGAGCGCCGCCTGCTGCCCCCCCGCCGCCCCTCCTTCGACGTGCGCGCCCTCGCCGCCCCCGCTGCAGCCGCGCCACCTGCACCAGTGACGAACTCAGCAGCAGGGGGAGGCGCAGCGGGCGCGCGGAGGGGCGGGGGGTCGTTATCGCGCGTGCGGAGCTACGAGACGCTGGTGGCGCTGAGAGAGGAGGAGGGGGAGGAGCACGGGGGAGGCGCGGAAGGCGAGGAGGGGGAGGGAGATGGGGAGGGCGAGGAGGTGGGCCATGGGCGGTCCCTGGCGGATGAGCTGGCGGCGCTGGCAGCGGAGGACGAGGGGGGGGAGGGGGGCGAGCGCAAGGGGTCGAGTGAGAGCTGGCGGGGGCGCGCTGTGAGCAGCAACCGCGGGGCGGGCAGCAGCGCGGGCAGTGATGCCGAGGCTGCTGCTTGGGCCGGTGGACGCAACGGGGTACGCATGCTGGGGCGTTGGATGGGCAAAGTGGGGTAGAGTGGGTACATGCCATGTGCTCCGTGTCGTGGCATTGGTTCTTTCCCACTTCAACATTCCTTCACACCACACCACGCCATACCTCTCCCCACTTATCCCTCTCTGCCCTCCCCCCCCCAAACACCGCAGACGCCCAGCGCCCGCACGCCCGACAGCACGCCAGCGCTGCCCTCCTCACTGGCGCTGGTGCAGTCCGGTGGTCTCCCTCAGAGTGGCGGTTACCAGTCAGGCAGTCTGCCTCAGTCGGGCAGCATACCGGGGTCGGGGGGACTCATGGCAGGCAGCAGCATCGCCAGCACCGACACCTTCCCGCCTCTCGACAGCTTTGAGTCCTCGGAAGCTTCCCAGAACCGGCCGCCCTCGCGCTTCCAGCACTTGACGGCGATGGCGCAGCAGCACGGGCAGTCGCAGGGGCCGCTGCTGGCAGCCGCGTCGCACGGCCCGCTGCACGCGCACTCCCACGGCGCCTCGTTCGGCCGCGCCGCCTACAGCAGCGGCCAGCTGGGCGCGGGCGGCGGCGGGGCAGGCGGCGACGGGTTTGACTGCCGGCAGTTCACGGCGCAGCAGCTGGCGCGCGCCACGGGGGGCTATGCCAAGGAGAACCTTCTGGGGCGTGGGTCGTTCGGGCAGGTGTTCAAAGGCGAGATGCTGGGGTGCAAGGTGGCTGTGAAACGGCTGGAGGGGCAGGGGTGGCAGGGGCCCGACGAGTTCCGCGTGGAGGTGGAGGTGCTGAGCCGCATGCGCCACCCCAACATCGTGCTGCTCATGGGCTGCTGCACCGACGAGATGGCTCTCGTCTACGAGTTCCTCCCGGGCGGCACGCTACAGGACAAGCTCGGCCCGCCCAAGGGGTCGGCGGCGGTGCCGCTGAGCTGGGCGGACCGGCTGCGCATCGCAGCGGAGATGTCGTCAGCGCTGCTGTACCTGCACCAGAACGACCCGCCCATCGTGCACCGCGACTTAAAGCCCGACAACATCCTGCTGGACGGGCACCTGGCGAGCAAGATCGGCGACGTGGGGCTGGCGCGGCTGCTGGAGGCGGACGGGGCCACCACCATGAAGGTGCGCGGCACGGCGGGATACATCGACCCTGAGGAGGTGGAGACGTGTGAGATCAGCGTGCTGTCCGACGTGTACGCGCTGGGGCTCATCCTGCTGCAGCTGCTCACGGGGCAGAGGAGCGTCAAGGCCGTGCACCGCATGCTCGCCGAGGCCGCCACCAAGGGCCGTGCGCGCCCGGGGGACGTGGGGCCCGACGGCGCGAGTCGGGCGGCGGTGGCAGTGGTGATGCGGTATCTGGACACGGCGGGCGGCGAGTGGCGTGCGGATCTGGTGGAGCAGGTGGTGGGCGTGGCGCTGCGCTGCGCGGAGCGGCGGCGGGCGAAGCGGCCGGAGCTGGTGGGGGAGATCCACCCGCTGCTGGTGAGAGTGGCGGCCGAGGCAGAGGCGGAGGTGAAGCAGCGCAAGCAGCAGATGGATGAGCAGTTCCTCTGCCCCATCTCCAAGGTACCGTGCTCTCTATCCAGGCCCTTTTCCTTCCAAGCCGCTGGGACTCGCAGCTCCTCCTCTCCCCTCCCACTCTGCACCTCCCCTCCACCCACTCCCCTTTCATTTTACCCCCTCCCCCGCGCTCCCTTCTCTCTCTTCTGGCCTTTTCAGGAGGTGATGCGGGAGCCAGTGGTGGCAGCGGACGGGTTCACGTACGAGAGGGAGCACATGGAGCGGTGGATGGCGTCGTGCACGCTCTCCCCCGCCACGGGGCAGCCCCTCGCCCACTCCAGCCTCACCCCCAACCACGTCCTCAAAAACCTCATCGCCTCCCACCGCCAGCGCTGACCCCCGCCCTGCCCTGCCCTGCTGCCCGCTGCACCGCTTTAAGTTGCAACTCGCTTCAAATATGCAAGAGCAAGTGCTCGAGAATGGCACACACACAGCACGACCAACCCCGTGCATGTATACCCCGTTGCCTTGCACTGCACCGCCAGGGGTGACAGCCTTCCAGGCGACTGATGCAGGGGTGCATCTCGCAAGCCTGCCATACCTTGACCCTTCAGAACCTGATGCACTATCTTCTTATTAGGTGCATAGAGCTCCCATGCGGTTGGTGGAATTAACTAGTTTATGATCATTATTTGAACTTAATACCATGCCACTCAAGTCAATCATGAGCTTACAACACCCATGCCCCATGAACCCGTGGCGCCACCATGCCACATGCTGTCCTAGCGCCACACCACAGCTACTGGACCCAGCTAAGGGGGCAGCTAGGTGGCTTCGCGCGCACGGCACACCATGAGGGGAGGCGAGCCTGTGATGTCTGCCCGCATCACTGCGTAGCGCACATGCATTCTGCGGATCGCAACACCCACGCTTCGCCCCCTCCCTCCCCTCCGCGCCCAGCGGATGGGAAGGCGAGCGGATGGTGGCCTCAATCACCCCGCTGTCCTGCACTGCACATTTCGAGTTCGTCGCGCGCACCCACACTTTCACCGCTCGCCACCCGTTTCGCGATTGGCACTTCTAGTCTACGTCGCCTTTGTCGCATTCGTCGCATGCTCCTTCTCCAGTCGTCGCACGGCGTCGCCGATGTCGTCGGAGCCGCCCACGGCGCGCATAGTGTAAGCGTACACGCCGCCCACGAACGCCACCAGCGCCGCGCCAACCAGCGCGTTGCGCCCGCGCACGACCTGCGGCCGAACCGGCGGTGCGGGATCCATGGCGGGCTGGCGATGGGAAAGAGGGAACGCGTGGCGAGGAGTGGATAGCGAATGGGAATAGCGGCAGATGGAGAGATGAATCGAAGTTGAGGAATGCATGAGCTGGCTTGGACGGGTGTTGGGCAACAAAACCAACTCGCGAAAATGAAAATTCTCAGTTCGCAAACCTCTGGTTACAAACTTTTGCAACCGTCCTCACCCCAATCCCATGCATCCAAAATTCGGTCTACACATTTTGCCGCTGTCAGGAATTCGTTCCATTCCTCGCAGTTTTTCGCCCAACGCAGCTTTCGCCTATCATAGCTTTTTCCGCCGCGTTCAGTCGATCGTTATCAGGCCAAGAACCGCCACGTTTGCGTGAACCCCTACGAGCGGGCGCGATGATCATACGGGTGACGTGCGAGTCGGAGGAGGGCTCGCAGTGCCCACAGTGGGCGCTGGTGGAGCTGCAGGGCGAGCTGCGCGCCGACCTGCCCGCGCTCGCCTCCGCGCTGCCCGCCTCCGCGTTGCGCGGAAACGACGGGGGAAACGGTCTCGAGAAATCCGTGCCTGGCACCGCGGAGGGCAGCGGCGCGGGTGCCTGTGACGCAGGGCGCGCGTGGGAGGAGGGGTGCACTCCAATTGGCATGCTGACGTGCCCTCGCCAGGTGGGAAGGGGAGGTAGGCGCGTGAGGTAGAGCAAGGGGTGGATGGGCGCGGAGGGGAAGCAGGAGGGCGGATGTGGGGAGATGTGGCAGGGTGTGGTGTGCTGTTGTTGGTGGCATGGTATGGCGTGGTATGGGGCGATACGAGGTGATATGCCGTGTGGTGTGCTGCTGTTGGTGGCATGGTATGGCGTGGTATGGGGCGATACGAGGTGATATGCCGTGTGGTGGACGCTAGAGTATGGCTGTCTTTCGTTCGTGGCGGGGCGGGTAGCATAAGAGGGTGTGGGGCAAGGCATGTCACCTCTGCTTCTCATGGCGCACTGCCTGTCTTGCATGCATGCCTGTGTGCCTGTGTGTGTGTGTGTGTGGCACAGGGCGCAGTGCGGTTAACGGTGGGGCACCACCAGTTGGAGGGCGCCATGGCAACACTGCCCAAGCCGCTCGTGTTGCTGCGCAAGACTGCCACGCCACTGCCACCGCATCGGGGGCAGAGAGCAGCAGCAATGGCCGAGGCAGAGAGAGGGGCAGGAGGCGGGCGGGTGGGGGCGGATGGGATGGATGTGGAGGGTGGAAGGCAGGAGGGCGGGGATGGTGAGGGCACAGCAGGGCAGGGGGGTGCGGGAGGGGGAGGGGAGAAGGAGGCGAGAGTGGGGTACAGAGTGGCGGGGGTGATTCGCTGCAAGCTCATCTTCAAGACTCGCCCCAAGCTCGTTCTCTCTAGCGCTCGATAGAGCAAAGTGGGTGGGTGCAAGACGAGCAACACAGGCCTAGAAGGACATGTGGTTAGTTGGAGAGGCAGTAGTCAGAGAAAAGCATTGTTGAAATGTGGCTCCTGAAACACTTTCTGGGCTCATAAGAATACGGCAGGTACGGTACATGGGAATCAGTGCAGGTGTCATAATGATGTGTGCCCCGATCTGCCCTCGCATGAACACAAGGGATGGCTTCGGAGGCCGCAAGATGTGCGGCAGTGAGTGCCTGGGTGGGTGCTCACAAGGGATGCTGTGGTGTGCAGTGAGGTGCAAGGAGCACGGGGTGGGAGGGGCTATTGCAGGCCGTGCTTTGAGAGATACTCCTTGGCTTCCACTATGTCCTGCACACCGCATGCATGCATGCATCCCGCACACATGCATGGCAGCGCACCCAATACACCACTCAACCCAGCACACACACATCCCGGAACACATGCATGCCATGCCACCACACATGCATGCCATGCCACCACACATGCATGCCATGCCACCACACATGCATGCCATGCCACCACACATGCATGCCATGCCACCACACATGCATGCCATGCCACCACACATGCATGCCATGCCACCACACATGCATGCCATGCCACCACACATGCATGCCATGCCACCACACATGCATGCCATGCCACCACACATGCATGCCATGCCACCACACATGCATGCCATGCCACCACACATGCATGCCATGCCACCACACATGCATGCCATGCCACCACACATGCATGCCATGCCACCACACATGCATGCCATGCCACCACACATGCATGCCATGCCACCACACATGCATGCCCATGCCCACCACACATGCATGCCATGCCACCACACATGCATGCCATGCCACCACACATGCATGCCATGCCACCACACATGCATGCCATGCCACCACACATGCATGCCATGCCACCACACATGCATGCCATGCCACCACACATGCATGCCATGCCACCACACATGCATGCCATGCCACCACACATGCATGCCATGCCACCACACATGCATGCCATGCCACCACACATGCATTGCCATGCCACCACACATGCATGCCATGCCACCACACATGCATGCCATGCCACCACACATGCATGCCATGCCACCACACATGCATGCCATGCCACCACACATGCATGCCATGCCACCACACATGCATGCCATGCCACCACACATGCATGCCATGCCACCACACATGCATGCCATGCCATGCCACCACACATGCATGCCATGCCACCACACATGCATGCCATGCCACCACACATGCATGCCATGCCACCACACATGCATGCCATGCCACCACACATGCATGCCATGCCACCACACATGCATGCCATGCCACCACACATGCATGCCATGCCACCACACATGCATGCCATGCCACCACACATGCATGCCATGCCACCACACATGCATGCCATGCCACCACACATGCATGCCATGCAGCCACACATGCATGCCATGCCACCACACATGCATGCCATGCCACCACACATGCATGCCATGCCACCACACATGCATGCCATGCCACCACACATGGCATGCCATTCCACCACACATGCATGCCATGCCACCACACATGCATGCCATGCCACCCACACATGCATGCCATGCCACCACACATGCATGCCATGCCACCACACATGCATGCCATGCCACCACACATGCATGCCATGCCACCACACATGCATGCCATGCCACCACACATGCATGCCATGCCACCACACATGCATGCCATGCCACCACACATGCATGCCATGCCACCCACACATGCATGCCATGCCACCACACATGCATGCCATGCCACCACACATGCATGCCATGCCACCACACATGCATGCCATGCCACCACACATGCATGCCATGCCACCACACATGCATGCCATGCCACCACACATGCATTGCCATGCCACCACACATGCATGCCATGCCACCACACATGCATGCCATGCCACCACACATGCATGCCATGCCACCACACATGCATGCCATGCCACCACACATGCATGCCATGCCACCACACATGCATGCCATGCCACCACACATGCATGCCATGCCACCACACATGCATGCCATGCCACCACACATGCATGCCATGCCACCACACATGCATGCCATGCCACCACACATGCATGCCATGCCACCACACATGCATGCCATGCCACCACACATGCATGCCATGCCACCACACATGCATGCCATGCCACCACACATGCATGCCATGCCACCACACATGCATGCCATGCCACCACCAGCACACATGCATGCCATGCCACCACACATGCATGCCATGCCACCACACATGCATGCCATGCCACCACACATGCATGCCATGCCACCACACATGCATGCCATGCCACCACACATGCATGCCATGCCACCACACATGCATGCCATGCCACCACACATGCATGCCATGCCACCACACATGCATGCCATGCCACCACACATGCATGCCATGCCACCACACATGCATGCCATGCCACCACACATGCATGCCATGCCACCACACATGCATGCCATGCCACCACACATGCATGCCATGCCACCACACATGCATGCCATGCCACCACACATGCATGCCATGCCACCACACATGCATGCCATGCCACCACACATGCATGCCATGCCACCACACATGCATGCCATGCCACCACACATGCATGCCATGCCACCACACATGCATGCCATGCCACCACACATGCATGCCATGCCACCACACATGCATGCCATGCCACCACACATGCATGCCATGCCACCACACATGCATGCCATGCCACCACACATGCATGCCATGCCACCACACATGCATGCCATGCCACCACACATGCATGCCATGCCACCACACATGCATGCCATGCCACCACACATGCATGCCAATGCCACCACACATGCAT
Organism: Closterium sp. Naga37s-1; assembly: GCA_947471745.1. Taxonomy (NCBI): domain Eukaryota; kingdom Viridiplantae; phylum Streptophyta; class Zygnematophyceae; order Desmidiales; family Closteriaceae; genus Closterium; species Closterium sp. Naga37s-1. The sequence continues at coordinate 1,887,557 of CANJKZ010001146.1, forward strand.
GCCATGCCACCACACATGCATGCCATGCCACCACACATGCATGCCATGCCACCACACATGCATGCCATGCCACCACACATGCATGCCATGCCACCACACATGCATGCCATGCCACCACACATGCATGCCATGCCACCACACATGCATGCCATGCCACCACACATGCATGCCATGCCACCACACATGCATGCCATGCCACCACACATGCATGCCATGCCACCACACATGCATGCCATGCCACCACACATGCATGCCATGCCACCACACATGCATGCCATGCCACCACACATGCATGCCATGCCACCACACATGCATGCCATGCCACCACACATGCATGCCATGCCACCCACACATGCATGCCATGCCACCACACATGCATGCCATGCCACCACACATGCATGCCATGCCACCACACATGCATGCCATGCCACCACACATGCATGCCATGCCACCACACATGCATGCCATGCCACCACACATGCATGCCATGCCACCACACATGCATGCCATGCCACCACACATGCATGCCATGCCACCACACATGCATGCCATGCCACCACACATGCATGCCATGCCACCACACATGCATGCCATGCCACCACACATGCATGCCATGCCACCACACATGCATGCCATGCCACCACACATGCATGCCATGCCACCACACATGCATGCCATGCCACCACACATGCATGCCATGCCACCACACATGCATGCCATGCCACCACACATGCATGCCATGCCACCACACATGCATGCCATGCCACCACACATGCATGCCATGCCACCACACATGCATGCCATGCCACCACACATGCATGCCATGCCACCACACATGCATGCCATGCCACCACACATGCATGCCATGCCACCACACATGCATGCCATGCCACCACACATGCATGCCATGTCCACCACACATGCATTGCCATGCCACCACACAATGCATGCCATGCCACCACACATGCATGCCATGCCACCACACATGCATGCCATGCCACCACACATGCATGCCATGCCACCACACATGCATGCCATGCCACCACACATGCATGCCATGCCACCACACATGCATGCCATGCCACCACACATGCATGCCATGCCACCACACATGCATGCCATGCCACCACACATGCATGCCATGCCACCACACATGCATGCCATGCCACCACACATGCATGCCATGCCACCACACATGCATGCCATGCCACCACACATGCATGCCATGCCACCACACATGCATGCCATGCCACCACACATGCATGCCATGCCACCACAACATGCATGCCATGCCACCACACATGCATGCCATGCCACCACACATGCATGCCATGCCACCACACATGCATGCCATGCCACCACACATGCATGCCATGCCACCACACATGCATGCCATGCCACCACACATGCATGCCATGCCACCACACATGCATGCCATGCCACCACACATGCATGCCATGCCACCACACATGCATGCCATGCCACCACACATGCATGCCATGCCACCACACATGCATGCCATGCCACCACACATGCATGCCATGCCACCACACATGCATGCCATGCCACCACACATGCATGCCATGCCACCACACATGCATGCCATGCCACCACACATGCATGCCATGCCACCACACATGCATGCCATGCCACCACACATGCATGCCATGCCACCACACATGCATGCCATGCCACCACACATGCATGCCATGCCACCACACATGCATGCCATGCCACCACACATGCATGCCATGCCACCACACATGCATGCCATGCCACCACACATGCATGCCATGCCACCACACATGCATGCCATGCCACCACACATGCATGCCATGCCACCACACATGCATGCCATGCCACCACACATGCATGCCATGCCACCACACATGCATGCCATGCCACCACACATGCATGCCATGCCACCACACATGCATGCCATGCCACCACACATGCATGCCATGCCACCACACATGCATGCCATGCCACCACACATGCATGCCATGCCACCACACATGCATGCCATGCCACCACACATGCATGCCATGCCACCACACATGCATGCCATGCCACCACACATGCATGCCATGCCACCACACATGCATGCCATGCCACCACACATGCATGCCATGCCACCACACATGCATGCCATGCCACCACACATGCATGCCATGCCACCACACATGCATGCCATGCCACCACACATGCATGCCATGCCACCACACATGCATGCCATGCCACCACACATGCATGCCATGCCACCACACATGCATGCCATGCCACCACACATGCATGCCATGCCACCACACATGCATGCCATGCCACCACACATGCATGCCATGCCACCACACATGCATGCCATGCCACCACACATGCATGCCATGCCACCACACATGCATGCCATGCCACCACACATGCATGCCATGCCACCACACATGCATGCCATGCCACCACACATGCATGCCATGCCACCACACATGCATGCCATGCCACCACACATGCATGCCATGCCACCACACATGCATGCCATGCCACCACACATGCATGCCATGCCACCACACATGCATGCCATGCCACCACACATGCATGCCATGCCACCACACATGCATGCCATGCCACCACACATGCATGCCATGCCACCACACATGCATGCCATGCCACCACACATGCATGCCATGGCCACCACACATGCATGCCATGCCACCACACATGCATGCCATGCCACCACACATGCATGCCATGCCACCACACATGCATGCCATGCCACCACACATGCATGCCATGCACCACACATGCATGCCATGCCACCACACATGCATGCCATGCCACCACACATGCATGCCATGCCACCACACATGCATGCCATGCCACCACACATGCATGCCATGCCATGCCACAACACATGCATGCCATGCCACCACACATGCATGCCATGCCACCACACATGCATGCCATGCCACCACACATGCATGCCATGCCACCACACATGCATGCCATGCCACCACACATGCATGCCATGCCACCACACATGCATGCATGCCACCACACATGCATGCCATGCCACCACACATGCATGCCATGCCACCACACATGCATGCCATGCCACCACACATGCATGCCATGCCACCACACAATGCATGCCATGCCACCACACATGCATGCCATGCCACCACACATGCATGCCATGCCACCACACATGCATGCCATGCCACCACACATGCATGCCATGCCACCACACATGCATGCCATGCCACCACACATGCATGCCATGCACCACACATGCCATGCCATGCCACCACACATGCATGCCATGCCACCACACATGCATGCCATGCCACCACACATGCATGCCATGCCACCACACATGCATGCCATGCCACCACACATGCATGCCATGCCACCACACATGCATGCCATGCCACCACACATGCATGCCATGCCACCACACAATGCATGCCATGCCACCACACATGCATGCCATGCCACCACACATGCATGCCATGCCACCACACATGCATGCCATGCCCACCACACATGCATGCCATGCCACCACACATGCATGCCATGCCACCACACATGCATGCCATGCCACCACACATGCATGCCATGCCACCACACATGCATGCCATGCCACCACACATGCATGCCATGCCACCACACATGCATGCCATGCCACCACACATGCATGCCATGCCACCACACATGCATGCCATGCCACCACACATGCATGCCATGCCACCACACATGCATGCCATGCCACCACACATGCATGCCATGCCACCACACATGCATGCCATGCCACCACACATGCATGCCATGCCACCACACATGCATGCCATGCCACCACACATGCATGCCATGCCACCACACATGCATGCCATGCCACCACACATGCATGCCATGCCACCACACATGCATGCCATGCCACCACACATGCATGCCATGCCACCACACATGCATGCCATGCCACCACACATGCATGCCATGCCACCACACATGCATGCCATGCCACCACACATGCATGCCATGGCCACCACACATGCATGCCATGCCACCACACATGCATGCCATGCCACCACACATGCATGCCATGCCACCACACATGCATGCCATGCCACCACACATGCATGCCATGCCACCACACATGCATGCCATGCCACCACACATGCATGCCATGCCACCACACATGCATGCCATGCCACCACACATGCATGCCCATGCCACCACACATGCATGCCATGCCACCACACATGCATGCCATGCCACCACACATGCATGCCATGCCACCACACATGCATGCCATGCCACCACACATGCATGCCATGCCACCACACATGCATGCCATGCCACCACACATGCATGCCATGCCACCACACATGCATGCCATGCCACCACACATGCATGCCATGCCACCACACATGCATGCCATGCCACCACACATGCATGCCATGCCACCACACATGCATGCCATGCCACCACACATGCATGCCATGCCACCACACATGCATGCCATGCCACCACACATGCATGCCATGCCACCACACATGCATGCCATGCCACCACACATGCATGCCATGCCACCACACATGCATGCCATGCCACCACACATGCATGCCATGCCACCACACATGGCATGCCATGCCACCACACATGCATGCCATGCCACCACACATGCATGCCATGCCACCACACATGCATGCCATGCCACCACACATGCATGCCATGCCACCACACATGCATGCCATGCCACCACACATGCATGCCATGCCACCACACATGCATGCCATGCCACCACACATGCATGCCATGCCACCACACATGCATGCCATGCCACCACACATGCATGCCATGCCACCACACATGCATGCCATGCCACCACACATGCATGCCATGCCACCACACATGCATGCCATGCCACCACACATGCATGCCATGCCACCACACATGCATGCCATGCCACCACACATGCATGCCATGCCACCACACATGCATGCCATGCCACCACACATGCATGCCATGCCACCACACATGCATGCCATGCCACCACACATGCATGCCATGCCACCACACATGCATGCCATGCCACCACACATGCATGCCATGCCACCACACATGCATGCCATGCCACCACACATGCATGCCATGCCACCACACATGCATGCCATGCCACCACACATGCATGCCATGCCACCACACATGCATGCCATGCCACCACACATGCATGCCATGCCACCACACATGCATGCCATGCCACCACACATGCATGCCATGCCACCACACATGCATGCCATGCCACCACACATGCATGCCATGCCACCACACATGCATGCCATGCCACCACACATGCATGCCATGCCACCACACATGCATGCCATGCCACCACACATGCATGCCATGCCACCACACATGCATGCCATGCCACCACACATGCATGCCATGCCACCACACATGCATGCCATGCCACCACACATGCATGCCATGCCACCACACATGCATGCCATGCCACCACACATGCATGCCATGCCACCACACATGCATGCCATGCCACCACACATGCATGCCATGCCACCACACATGCATGCCATGCCACCACACATGCATGCCATGCCACCACACATGCATGCCATGCCACCACACATGCATGCCATGCCACCACACATGCATGCCATGCCACCACACATGCATGCCATGCCACCACACATGCATGCCATGCCACCACACATGCATGCCATGCCACCACACATGCATGCCATGCCACCACACATGCATGCCATGCCACCACACATGCATGCCATGCCACCACACATGCATGCCATGCCACCACACATGCATGCCATGCCACCACACATGCATGCCATGCCACCACACATGCATGCCATGCCACCACACATGCATGCCATGCCACCACACATGCATGCCATGCCACCACACATGCATGCCATGCCACCACACATGCATGCCATGCCACCACACATGCATGCCATGCCACCACACATGCATGCCATGCCACCAACACATGCATGCCATGCCACCACACATGCATGCCATGCCACCACACATGCATGCCATGCCACCACACATGCATGCCATGCCACCACACATGCATGCCATGCCACCACACATGCATGCCATGCCACCACACATGCATGCCATGCCACCACACATGCATGCCATGCCACCACACATGCATGCCATGCCACCACACATGCATGCCATGCCACCACACATGCATGCCATGCCACCACACATGCATGCCATGCCACCACACATGCATGCCATGCCACCACACATGCATGCCATGCCACCACACATGCATGCCATGCCACCACACATGCATGCCATGCCACCACACATGCATGCCATGCCACCACACATGCATGCCATGCCACCACACATGCATGCCATGCCACCACACATGCATGCCATGCCACCACACATGCATGCCATGCCACCACACATGCATGCCATGCCACCACACATGCATGCCATGCCACCACACATGCATGCCATGCCACCACACATGCATGCCATGCCACCACACATGCATGCCATGCCACCACACATGCATGCCATGCCACCACACATGCATGCCATGCCACCACACATGCATGCCATGCCACCACACATGCATGCCATGCCACCACACATGCATGCCATGCCACCACACATGCATGCCATGCCACCAAACATGCATACATGTTAGAGGGTGAGCAACCATGCAGGCATGTGGGAAGCACTCAGATGTAAGCAGTAGCAGCAGTCGGTATCGATATGAGCATGGCGCCCTTACGCCCCTCCCTCCCACCACAAGTGTGCTGATTCCAAAGCACCGAGGTCGCCCTGCCATCCTTGTGACTGTGCGCCATCCCCTCATGTCCCTGCCATTGCCCATACACCACCAGTCCTGCTACACAACAGCCCCCACCACAATCACTACACTGCAGCCACACAACAGCCCTCGCTACAGTCACACCCGCCAAAGTCACCTGGCGCAGCAGCGCGCCCTCGTGCGGGCAGGTGGGGAAGCGCATGAGCCCGTACCCCAGCGCGCCCACCGCGTAGCACCCCAGCGTCACAAACGCGTACACCGGCAGCTGCGCCACGCGCGAGGACGCAGGGGATGCGCGTGAGGTCAGATGCCCCGAGAAACACGGAGATAGAGGGGCGGGATTGGGAGAGAGAGGGGGGGGGGGGAGGGGGGGGCGGAGTTGGGGAGATGAGAAGATGGGTGGGATTGGCGGGAGCGGATGGGAACGACAAAAGTGGGCGGCGAGTGTGACGAGAAGGGCGGAGGCATGTGGTGCGGCGGGGATGCGGGGAGCGGGGTGGCGTCGTACGATGAGGAGGACTTGGTTCACGGCGGGCGGGAACTGCTGCGCCAGGAGCAGCGCCCACAGGCCCCCCAGCGACACCGCCACCGCCACGATCTCCTGAAACGTGCCACCCGTCCTCATGCTGCGCGCCGATGCGTGCTCCCCCCGTGCAAGAGGACGCAGCCCGCGAGGAGACGCGGCCCGAACGATGCGGCAGATGGAACTAGCACAAAACGCTGAAAAATCAGTTCCCTGCAATCCGAGATTCGCAGGAGCACGAGAAAGTGGCGCGATGGGACACACACTCGGACCGTCGCCTAAAGGTTGCCTGTTGTGGTGGTGCTTTATGCTTGGAAGAGTCACTAGACAGAATTGACGAGCAACTATAGTAGTTACCGCGACACGATAAGATTCCTCCTACCCGAGCTTGGTTCGCTGTGAGCAAGCCCAGAATTGAGACCCTGCTTTGCGGCTGTATACACGAAAACTGCTAAACTGACTTAGATAATACAAGGGTAAAACCAGGCCGATATAAAGCACAAATATGTTTAACACCTTATGATATAACATAGAGCGATCGACTAAATTTACCGATAACTGGTTGTACTTTTTGTCACTAATATTAATGGCAAGGAAAACAAGAGTTTCGGTAAAAACAATTGATTTAAACAATCAATTGAAAGAATCAGTTGCAGATAAATTGATTAGGATATACACTATGGTATAGTTGCAATACACTGGATATATGTATGTCAGAATATGGTAAGATGCATATATCATGTTCTGTAACACGAAGACGCAGGTGTTGGGTGCTGGTTCAAAGCGGAGGTTGTGAGAGCAAGGGTGGTCGCTGGTCCTTTGTTTCTGCTCCTCGCCTCGCCATCAGTGTTTTGCAAACAAACCCCAGGGCATCTCATGCTAGGGTCTCAGGCCGCTAAGGGTTTATTCCTGGGTTGATGTGCGATAGTAGTAGATTATAGACATCGCGCCGTTGCTTGCTGCTAATGGTACGTTATCTGATTCTTTCCGTGTCGGCACGTCTGCATGCTGCAAACGTTCTGGAATTGATGTCGTGGTGCTCGTGTCTCTCGCCTCGCGCCTTTGGCGGCTCGTTTCTGATGCGCAGGCGTTATTCCTGTTGTTCGAGTCGTCGTCAGGCTACGGCCTGTTCGAAGTCAAGGCGCTGGACGAGTTGGCGCAGAGCTCAGACGCTGTCCAAGCGTCCGTGGCGGATCTCACGCGCTTCAGCCAGGTCGTCAATCTCTCCGCATTCAAACCCTTCAGCTCAGCGGCGGACGCGCTCGAGCAATGCAACGCCGTCTCTGAAGGTACGCTCTTCGTTCTCCGTCCCATCCTCCCCATGCGCGTGCCTTTCCGTTCGACGCTCTCCGCTAATGCAGTCCGCGCAGACCGTCTTAGCGCACGGGACATGTTCTTCGGGTGCGTGATGCTTGTGGCGGCGTGCGCTCGTGCTGAGGCGTGCCGACGGTGCTCACGCTGTTGCTTGTACGGCGCGGCTGTGCTGGTGGTGCATGGCAGGGCTGCTGACCCCGGAGCTGCAGAGCTTCCTGGAGATGAATCTGCCCAAGGCCAAGGCCAAGGCGGGCAAGAAGCCGTCGTACCAGCTGGGCGTGTCCGAGTCGAAGCTCGGCTCCGCCATTCAGGAGACGGCGGGCGTGCCGTGCGTCAGCAACGACCTCGTCATGGAGCTCATGCGCGGCGTGCGGCTGCACTTCGCGCGGTTCGTGAAGGAGCTGAAGGAGGGCGACGTGGCGAAGGCGCAGCTGGGGTTGGGGCACAGCTACAGTCGCAGCAAGGTGAAGTTCAACGTGAATCGCGTGGACAACATGATCATCCAGGCCATCTCGCTGCTCGACACGCTCGACAAAGACGTCAACACCTTCTGCATGCGCGTCAGGTGACCGCCCAGTTCCACCTCCCCGCTCGCCCCTTACGCATTCGCCGTGCATCTGCGACGCGTTTGGCTGGTTGTGATTTCTTGAGCCACGCGAGACGCGGAGTCCGCCAAACCTCGGAACCCTGAGACGCTCCTCTCGCGTCAATTCCCCCTGCAGCCGCTCTCATCACTTGTGTGTGCGCACTCGTCTCTGTGTGTCTCCGTGGGTTCGTGCCGGCGCAGGGAGTGGTACTCGTGGCACTTCCCCGAGCTGGCGCGCATCGTGACGGACAACTACACGTACGCGCGCGTGGCGCGGCGCGTTCGGGACAAGGCGACGTTGACGGAGGAGGCGGTGGCGGAGTTGACGGAGATCATCGGCGACGAGGATAAGGCCAAGGAGGTGCTCGACGCCGCCAAGGCCAGCATGGGTCCGTGCGGGCAAGGGGGCGGGGGGGGAAGGGGGGAGGGAGGGGGGGCGCTGAGAGGGAGGGGTGTTCTGCTGCGGTATGGGGGCAGGGCAAGGGGGGCACGCGGGGAATTGCGGCGAGAGATGGTTCGCGGTAGCAGAGAAACGAGGGGGACGCAGAGGCAGCAGCGGCCGGAGTGTAGGGGAAGTGCGGGCAGGGGTTTAGGCAATGGTGTTGGTGTGAGAGCGTGCGGGGGTTGGGCGGCCATGCGACATTCGTTGCATTCGTGTTCGAGCTCCAGGTTTCTTGCTTTCCGTACTCCCCTCGCCTCCTTGGCAGTTCACCCGCCCCGGGCTTTCACCACCCATCCATGCCGCTCCCTTCCTCCCCACCTCAATTACACGGCCCTCCCCGCTCTCTCTCAGCCTCTCCCACCCTCCGCACTTGTTTGCCCCCGCGCTCCCTCCCCCCCAACTACCACCCACAGGCCAGGACATCTCACCGATCGATCTGATCAACATCGAGGCGTTCGCATCGCGCGTGGTGGCGCTGGTGGAGTACCGGCGCGACCTGCACTCGTACCTGACGGCCAAGATGCACGACGTGGCGCCCAACCTCGCCGCGCTGATCGGCGAGATGGTGGGCGCGCGCCTCATCTCGCACGCGGGCAGCCTCACCAACCTCGCCAAGTACCCCGCCAGCACCGTGCAGATCCTCGGCGCCGAGAAGGCCCTCTTCAGGTACGCGCCCGCCCACCGCACACGCTCCATGTACCCTCGTGGCAATGCGGCCAATGCACCCTCGCTTGCTCCCTTATCTATCAATTCCTCCCACACACCTCTCTCACTCCCCCCCCTCCCCCTCTCCCCTTGGGCAGGGCGCTGAAGACGAAGGGCAACACGCCCAAGTACGGGCTCATCTTCCACTCGTCCTTCATCGGCCGTGCATCCGCCAAGAACAAGGGGCGCATCAGCCGCTACCTCGCCAACAAGTGCTCCATGGCCTCGCGCATCGACTGCTTCTCAGGTGCCCCCCACCCCACGCATTGTCTTTGGCTGCACCCCTGCTCTCCTCATTGACCTTCTTGTCAGCTAGTCCACTGCTCTGGCCGTCCACCAACTCATCTCTCCCTCTCTCGCTCCTTTCCCCCCCCTCCACCCCCCTCCCCTGTGCCACGGGTGCTGCTTGTGCAGAGGCGAGCACGAGTGTGTTTGGGGAGAAGCTGAAGCAGCAGGTGGAGGACCGCCTCGAGTTCTACGACAAGGGCGTGGCGCCCAAGCGCAACCTCGACGTCATGAAGGCCGCCATCTCTGCCGCCAAGGCCGAGGCGCAGGCCGATGCTGACGTCGGCTCCAAGCGCCCTGCAGGTGGGCTCCCCTCCCGGTTTTTTTCCACATGACATGCTGAGAGGGTTGCTGGACAACAGGTGATGGCTTGGGTGCTCACCTGCTGCAGGTCGTGACCAACTCAGTGCAGCACACCTGAATTGTTTGGCACGTTGTCACCTTAACCCATGCCTTGCCATGTCCTGGTTTGCTCAACCCGTCCTTGCATTCTTGTCGTCTTGTGCTGCTGTGGCTGGTGGTGATGGCAGAAGGCGAGGCAGCAGCAGGTGGTGCAGCAGAGGGGTCACCAAAGAAGAAGAAGAAAAAGGCGGCGGGGGAGGCGGACGGGGGGACGCCAGGCAGTGGCAAGAAGAGCAAGAAGAAGGTCAAGGATGAGGCCGCAGGGGAGGCAGCAGCCAGTGCTGAGAAACCAAAGAAGAAAAAGAAGGCCGCCGCCACATAACACCGGTACCAAACACCGGTAGCCATTAGGAAGCTCATGGATAGCACACATTTTGGACTTACCCAAATTGTATAATGTTTTTTTTTTCGTACCATGTTAGGAAGTCAATAACGAGTTTGCCGCTCTTGACACGAGTACACCTTTGATCATGAAAGAGCTTGAGAGGAAAAGGTTGGTTGGTTACTCAATAACTGTGAGCCTCCTTCTCTGTTCCGCGTGCCGCCATTTTCATCGAGTGTTCGTCCTCCGTTGAAGCTCCTCCATCACCGGCTTGTACAAGCACGCAAATTCTTCACGTACGCTCTTCTGCTCCGCCGCTTCTCCGTCTGCGCCTCTCCGCGTCTGCCTAGATTGTTACCGATTCACAACAATGCGTTCATAGAAACCTCCAGCCGCTAATGCCCGGGCGACAATGCGCTTCCACGTCACACCTCGTAAGCGTCTCGTGAAACGACCTCATTTCGATAGCGATCGGGACTCCCGTACTGTTGTGATCACCCAGACGCGAATGCGTGTATATCCTCCCCCATTGATCACAGCAGCCAGCCTCCCTCCTTCTCTTCCCCCCATCCTCCTCGTCTTCCACCGCATCCCGCAAGCGTCACCCTGTTACCCCACTTCCTGCCACCCCTCTCCTTGTGACCCCCCTCCCTGCGACCTCTCCAGGCGACTTCTACCCGCATCGATCCACTGCCGCCACTGGCGCGCCCGCTGCCGGCGGGGCAGCCGCCGAGCCACGCCCCTGGTTGAGGTACGCACCATGCGCGCGCCCGCTTTGCCCCCCCAACACCTGTGCGCATATTCTCTCCCCTTAACGACCTCCCTCCACGTGCGCGCGTGCCCGGCCCCCCTGGCAGTGCGGCGTGCGCGTGGGCGGCGCCGTTCGCCCTGGGCGCCGTGCTGGGAGCGGTGGCGTGCTCGCTGCTGCTGCTGCCCCTCGCGCTCACGCCGCTGGACGCGCAGGGAGGAGACGAGGGGCTCCTGCTGCAATCACACGCGGACACGTGGCAGGAGGGGCAGGAGGCGTGGCAGAGGGGAGCGGCAGCATCGTTCGACCAGCGTGTGGTGCCTCACCCACGTGCCTCTGCTGCAAGTGCCGCACTGCCGTTGGCGCCCCTCGCCGCCGTTGACTCCGGCACTGCATCTGTCAGTGGTGGTGCTGCGGGTGAGAGCGATGGTGACACGGATGCAGCAGAGGCGTGGGTGGGAGATGCTGCCATGCCTGATCTGCAAGGCAGGTGGGTGTCACGCACGCCTGCTACCCGCACGCACCTCTTGTGCCCTGCCTTCGCCCACTCGCCTAACCTCCTGGCTCTGCACGCTCTTCCGCTCCTCTCTACTGATTCCCCTCAACGCCCATCCATCGCTGTATGTGTGCGGCACGGCACCCAGCAGGCACCATGCACGCTGTTAGCGCGCCTCACATGCTTCCCCTCTCTCGTCGCCCCGCCCATGTGCATGTGTGCGCCCCCTGCCAGGCACCCAGCAGTGCGCGCGCTGGTGGAGGCGAACGGGCAGGTGATGCGGCAGCAGCAGCAGGCGGTGGCGCTGGCAGAGGAGGACGAGAGGGGCATGCACGAAGTGCTCTCAGCCGCCCTGCAGGTGATGGCATGCACGCCGTGCTCACTGCCGCCCTGCAGGTGATGCTGGGCCAGGGGGAGGCAGGGCAATGGGATAGCTTTTGAGTCGCTCCATGTCGATTCTACCTCGCCTCAAGTTACAGATTCTTGTTTAAGGGATGAAATGGGAATGGTGGCTGTTTTCAGGAAGCTCTGCAGGAGATGAAAGGGGAAGAGGGCAGGGGGATGGGTGGGGGATGATGCGTGGCAGGAGCGGTGCACTTGAGTCATCTCCTTCCCATCACCAACTTGTCTCTCGCTCTCTGCTGCTGCCTTGCTCCAGGAGCTGGAGAGGGAGCTTCTCATGCCACATGGCACCGTGTCATTGGTGCAGCTGGAGTCCCTGGCGGCGCTGGCAGAGGCAGTGAGGGCGAGGCAGGGGGAGGCAAACAAGGCAGGCGCGGAGGGGCAGGTAGCAGCCGGCGCAGCAGGCGCATTGCAGGCAGCAGAGCAGGCGCTGGTTGGTGCTGTGGCAGCGGGGGGAGGGCAGACGGCGGACTTGCCATCCCTTGTCAGTGAGGCACAGGCGGCTGGGCGCGTGGGGCGCATGGGACATGGTGCAGCAGGGACGAGCGCGGGAGAGGGGCAGTGGGAGGTTGCAGCGGATGGGGAGATATGGGGCGGTGGGAGGGAGGGGATGAGACGGTGCATGGTGGTGCAGTGTGCGGTGGAGAGACAGCAGCGGGCAGTCGCTGCAGGTGCGTTGAGGGTGACAACACACAGGGCGGGCTGGGCTGGCTTGGGGGATGGACGTGGGAAAGCACGGCAGAAGGAAGGGTGGCAAGTGCGTGTGACAGTGGTGGCATGTGCGTGTGACAGTGGTGGCATGTGCGTGTGACAGTGGTGGCATGTGCGTGTGACAGTGGTGGCATGTGCGTGTGACAGTGGTGGCATGTGCGTGTGACAGTGGTGGCATGTGCGTGTGACAGTGGTGGCATGTGCGTGTGGCAGTGGTGGCATGTGCGTGTGGCAGTGGTGGCATGTGCGTGTGGCAGTGGTGGCATGTGCGTGTGGCAGTGGTGGCATGTGCGTGTGGCAGTGGTGGCATGTGCGTGTGGCAGTGGTGGCATGTGCGTGTGGCAGTGGTGGCATGTGCGTGTGGCAGTGGTGGCATGTGCGTGTGGCAGTGGTGGCATGTGCGTGTGGCAGTGGTGGCATGTGCGTGTGGCAGTGGTGGCATGTGCGTGTGGCAGTGGTGGCATGTGCGTGTGGCAGTGGTGGCATGTGCGTGTGGCAGTGGTGGCATGTGCGTGTGGCAGTGGTGGCATGTGCGTGTGGCAGTGGTGGCATGTGCGTGTGGCAGTGGTGGCATGTGCGTGTGGCAGTGGTGGCATGTGCGTGTGGCAGTGGTGGCATGTGCGTGTGGCAGTGGTGGCATGTGCGTGTGGCAGTGGTGGCATGTGCGTGTGGCAGTGGTGGCATGTGCGTGTGGCAGTGGTGGCATGTGCGTGTGGCAGTGGTGGCATGTGCGTGTGGCAGTGGTGGCATGTGCGTGTGGCAGTGGTGGCATGTGCGTGTGGCAGTGGTGGCATGTGCGTGTGGCAGTGGTGGCATGTGCGTGTGGCAGTGGTGGCATGTGCGTGTGGCAGTGGTGGCATGTGCGTGTGGCAGTGGTGGCATGTGCGTGTGGCAGTGGTGGCATGTGCGTGTGGCAGTGGTGGCATGTGCGTGTGGCAGTGGGTGGCATGTGCGTGTGGCAGTGGTGCATGTGCGTGTGGCAGTGGTGGCATGTGCGTGTGGCAGTGGTGGCATGTGCGTGTGGCAGTGGTGGCATGTGCGTGTGGCAGTGGTGGCATGTGCGTGTGGCAGTGGTGGCATGTGCGTGTGGCAGTGGTGGCATGTGCGTGTGGCAGTGGTGGCATGTGCGTGTGGCAGTGGTGGCCATGTGCGTGTGGCAGTGGTGGCATGTGCGTGTGGCAGTGGTGGCATGTGCGTGTGGCAGTGGTGGCATGTGCGTGTGGCAGTGGTGGCATGTGCGTGTGGCAGTGGTGGCATGTGCGTGTGGCAGTGGTGGCATGTGCGTGTGGCAGTGGTGGCATGTGCGTGTGGCAGTGGTGGCATGTGCGTGTGGCAGTGGTGGCATGTGCGTGTGGCAGTGGTGGCATGTGCGTGTGGCAGTGGTGGCATGTGCGTGTGGCAGTGGTGGCATGTGCGTGTGGCAGTGGTGGCATGTGCGTGTGGCAGTGGTGGCATGTGCGTGTGGCAGTGGTGGCATGTGCGTGTGGCAGTGGTGGCATGTGCGTGTGGCAGTGGTGGCATGTGCGTGTGGCAGTGGTGGCATGTGCGTGTGGCAGTGGTGGCATGTGCGTGTGGCAGTGGTGGCATGTGCGTGTGGCAGTGGTGGCATGTGCGTGTGGCAGTGGTGGCATGTGCGTGTGGCAGTGGTGGCATGTGCGTGTGGCAGTGGTGGCATGTGCGTGTGGCAGTGGGTGGCATGTGCGTGTGGCAGTGGTGGCATGTGCGTGTGGCAGTGGTGGCATGTGCGTGTGGCAGTGGTGGCATGTGCGTGTGGCAGTGGTGGCATGTGCGTGTGGCAGTGGTGGCAGTGGTGGCATGTGCGTGTGGCAGTGGTGGCATGTGCGTGTGGCAGTGGTGGCATGTGCGTGTGGCAGTGGTGGCATGTGCGTGTGGCAGTGGTGGCATGTGCGTGTGGCAGTGGTGGCATGTGCGTGTGGCAGTGGTGGCATGTGCGTGTGGCAGTGGTGGCATGTGCGTGTGGCAGTGGTGGCATGTGCGTGTGGCAGTGGTGGCATGTGCGTGTGGCAGTGGTGGCATGTGCGTGTGGCAGTGGTGGCATGTGCGTGTGGCAGTGGTGGCATGTGCGTGTGGCAGTGGTGGCATGTGCGTGTGGCAGTGGTGGCATGTGCGTGTGGCAGTGGTGGCATGTGCGTGTGGCAGTGGTGGCATGTGCGTGTGGCAGTGGTGGCATGTGCGTGTGGCAGTGGTGGCATGTTGCGTGTGGCAGTGGTGGCATGTGCGTGTGGCAGTGGTGGCATGTGCGTGTGGCAGTGGTGGCATGTGCGTGTGGCAGTGGTGGCATGTGCGTGTGGCAGTGGTGGCATGTGGCCGTGGTGGCAGTGGTGGCATGTGCGTGTGGCAGTGGTGGCATGTGCGTGTGGCAGTGGTGGCATGTGCGTGTGGCAGTGGTGGCATGTGCGTGTGGCAGTGGTGGCATGTGCGTGTGGCAGTGGTGGCATGTGCGTGTGGCAGTGGTGGCATGTGCGTGTGGCAGTGGTGGCATGTGCGTGTGGCAGTGGTGGCATGTGCGTGTGGCAGTGGTGGCATGTGCGTGTGGCAGTGGTGGCATGTGCGTGTGGCAGTGGTGGCATGTGCGTGTGGCAGTGGTGGCATGTGCGTGTGGCAGTGGTGGCATGTGCGTGTGGCAGTGGTGGCATGTGCGTGTGGCAGTGGTGGCATGTGCGTGTGGCAGTGGTGGCATGTGCGTGTGGCAGTGGTGGCATGTGCGTGTGGCAGTGGTGGCATGTGCGTGTGGCAGTGGTGGCATGTGCGTGTGGCAGTGGTGGCCTGTGCGTGTGGCAGTGGTGGCATGTGCGTGTGGCAGTGGTGGCATGTGCGTGTGGCATTGGGCATGTGCGTGTGGCAGTGGTGGCATGTGCGTGTGGCAGTGGTGGCATGTGCGTGTGGTGGCATGTGCGTGGGCAGTGGTGGCATGTGCGTGTGGCAGTGGTGGCATGTGCGTGTGGCAGTGGTGGCATGTGCGTGTGGCAGTGGGTGGCATGTGCGTGTGGCAGTGGTGGCATGTGCGTGTGGCAGTGGTGGCATGTGCGTGTGGCAGTGGTGGCATGTGCGTGTGGCAGTGGTGGCATGTGCGTGTGGCAGTGGTGGCATGTGCGTGTGGCAGTGGTGGCATGTGCGTGTGGAAGTGGTGGCATGTGCGTGTGGCAGTGGTGGCATGTGCGTGTGGCAGTGGTGGCATGTGCGTGTGGCAGTGGTGGCATGTGCGTGTTGGCAGTGGTGGCATGTGCGTGTGGCAGTGGTGGGCATGTGCGTGTGGCAGTGGTGGCATGTGCGTGTGGCAGTGGTGGCATGTGGTGGCAGTGGTGGCATGTGCGTGTGGCAGTGGTGGCATGTGCGTGTGGCAGTGGTGGCATGTGCGTGTGGCAGTGGTGGCATGTGCGTGTGGCAGTGGTGGCATGTGCGTGTGGCAGTGGTGGCATGTGCGTGTGGCAGTGGTGGCATGTGCGTGTGGCAGTGGTGGCATGTGCGTGTGGCAGTGGTGGCATGTGCGTGTGGCAGTGGTGGCATGTGCGTGTGGCAGTGGTGGCATGTGCGTGTGGCAGTGGTGGCATGTGCGTGTGGCAGTGGTGGCATGTGCGTGTGGGCAGTGGTGGCATGTGCGTGTGGCAGTGGTGGCATGTGCGTGTGGCAGTGGTGGCATGTGCGTGTGGCAGTGGTGGCATGTGCGTGTGGCAGTGGTGGCATGTGCGTGTGGCAGTGGTGGCATGTGCGTGTGGCAGTGGTGGCATGTGCGTGTGGCAGTGGTGGCATGTGCGTGTGGCAGTGGTGGCATGTGCGTGTGGCAGTGGTGGCATGTGCGTGTGGCAGTGGTGGCATGTGCGTGTGGCAGTGGTGGCATGTGCGTGTGGCAGTGGTGGCATGTGCGTGTGGCAGTGGTGGCATGTGCGTGTGGCAGTGGTGGCATGTGCGTGTGGCAGTGGTGGCATGTGCGTGTGGCAGTGGTGGCATGTGCGTGTGGCAGTGGTGGCATGTGCGTGTGGCAGTGGTGGCATGTGCGTGTGGCAGTGGTGGCATGTGCGTGTGGCAGTGGTGGCATGTGCGTGTGGCAGTGGTGGCATGTGCGTGTGGCAGTGGTGGCATGTGCGTGTGGCAGTGGTGGCATGTGCGTGTGGCAGTGGTGGCATGTGCGTGTGGCAGTGGTGGCATGTGCGTGTGGCAGTGGTGGCATGTGCGTGTGGCAGTGGTGGCATGTGCGTGTGGCAGTGGTGGCATGTGCGTGTGGCAGTGGTGGCATGTGCGTGTGGCAGTGGTGGCATGTGCGTGTGGCAGTGGTGGCATGTGCGTGTGGCAGTGGTGGCATGTGCGTGTGGCAGTGGTGGCATGTGCGTGTGGCAGTGGTGGCATGTGCGTGTGGCAGTGGTGGCATGTGCGTGTGGCAGTGGTGGCATGTGCGTGTGGCAGTGGTGGCATGTGCGTGTGGCAGTGGTGGCATGTGCGTGTGGCAGTGGTGGCATGTGCGTGTGGCAGTGGTGGCATGTGCGTGTGGCAGTGGTGGCATGTGCGTGTGGCAGTGGTGGCATGTGCGTGTGGCAGTGGTGGCATGTGCGTGTGGCAGTGGTGGCATGTGCGTGTGGCAGTGGTGGCATGTGCGTGTGGCAGTGGTGGCATGTGCGTGTGGCAGTGGTGGCATGTGCGTGTGGCAGTGGTGGCATGTGCGTGTGGCAGTGGTGGCATGTGCGTGTGGCAGTGGTGGCATGTGCGTGTGGCAGTGGTGGCATGTGCGTGTGGCAGTGGTGGCATGTGCGTGTGGCAGTGGTGGCATGTGCGTGTGGCAGTGGTGGCATGTGCGTGTGGCAGTGGTGGCATGTGCGTGTGGCAGTGGTGGCATGTGCGTGTGGCAGTGGTGGCATGTGCGTGTGGCAGTGGTGGCATGTGCGTGTGGCAGTGGTGGCATGTGCTGTGGCAGTGGTGGCATGTGCGTGTGGCAGTGGTGGCATGTGCGTGTGGCAGTGGTGGCATGTGCGTGTGCAGTGGTGGCATGTGCGTGTGGCAGTGGTGGCATGTGCGTGTGGCAGTGGTGGCATGTGCGTGTGGCAGTGGTGGCATGTGCGTGTGGCAGTGGTGGCATGTGCGTGTGGCAGTGGTGGCATGTGCGTGTGGCAGTGGTGGCATGTGCGTGTGGCAGTGGTGGCATGTGCGTGTGGCAGTGGTGGCATGTGCGTGTGGCAGTGGTGGCATGTGCGTGTGGCAGTGGTGGCATGTGCGTGTGGCAGTGGTGGCATGTGCGTGTGGCAGTGGTGGCATGTGCGTGTGGCAGTGGTGGCATGTGCGTGTGGCAGTGGTGGCATGTGCGTGTGGCAGTGGTGGCATGTGCGTGTGGCAGTGGTGGCATGTGCGTGTGGCAGTGGTGGCATGTGCGTGTGGCAGTGGTGGCATGTGCGTGTGGCAGTGGTGGCATGTGCGTGTGGCAGTGGTGGCATGTGCGTGGTGGCAGTGGTGGCATGTGCGTGTGGCAGTGGTGGCATGTGCGTGTGGCAGTGGTGGCATGTGCGTGTGGCAGTGGTGGCATGTGCGTGTGGCAGTGGTGGCATGTGCGTGTGGCAGTGGTGGCATGTGCGTGTGGCAGTGGTGGCATGTGCGTGTGGCAGTGGTGGCATGTGCGTGTGGCAGTGGTGGCATGTGCGTGTGGCAGTGGTGGCATGTGCGTGTGGCAGTGGTGGCATGTGCGTGTGGCAGTGGTGGCATGTGCGTGTGGCAGTGGTGGCATGTGCGTGTGGCAGTGGTGGCATGTGCGTGTGGCAGTGGTGGCATGTGCGTGTGGCAGTGGTGGCATGTGCGTGTGGCAGTGGTGGCATGTGCGTGTGGCAGTGGTGGCATGTGCGTGTGGCAGTGGTGGCATGTGCGTGTGGCAGTGGTGGCATGTGCGTGTGGCAGTGGTGGCATGTGCGTGTGGCAGTGGTGCATGTGCGTGTGGCAGTGGTGGCATGTGCGTGTGGCAGTGGTGGCATGTGCGTGTGGCAGTGGTGGCATGTGCGTGTGGCAGTGGTGGCATGTGCGTGTGGCAGTGGTGGCATGTGCGTGTGGCAGTGGTGGCATGTGCGTGTGGCAGTGGTGGCATGTGCGTGTGGCAGTGGTGGCATGTGCGTGTGGCAGTGGTGGCATGTGCGTGTGGCAGTGGTGGCATGTGCGTGTGGCAGTGGTGGCATGTGCGTGTGGCAGTGGTGGCATGTGCGTGTGGCAGTGGTGGCATGTGCGTGTGGCAGTGGTGGCATGTGCGTGTGGCAGTGGTGGCATGTGCGTGTGGCAGTGGTGGCATGTGCGTGTGGCAGTGGTGGCATGTGCGTGTGGCAGTGGTGGCATGTGCGTGTGGCAGTGGTGGCATGTGCGTGTGGCAGTGGTGGCATGTGCGTGTGGCAGTGGTGGCATGTGCGTGTGGCAGTGGTGGCATGTGCGTGTGGCAGTGGTGGCATGTGCGTGTGGCAGTGGTGGCATGTGCGTGTGGCAGTGGTGGCATGTGCGTGTGGCAGTGGTGGCATGTGCGTGTGGCAGTGGTGGCATGTGCGTGTGGCAGTGGTGGCATGTGCGTGTGGCAGTGGTGGCATGTGCGTGTGGCAGTGGTGGCATGTGCGTGTGGCAGTTGGTGGCATGTGCGTGTGGCAGTGGTGGCATGTGCGTGTGGCAGTGGTGGCATGTGCGTGTGGCAGTGGTGGCATGTGCGTGTGGCAGTGGTGGCATGTGCGTGTGGCAGTGGTGGCATGTGCGTGTGGCAGTGGTGGCATGTGCGTGTGGCAGTGGTGGCATGTGCGTGTGGCAGTGGTGGCATGTGCGTGTGGCAGTGGTGGCATGTGCGTGTGGCAGTGTGGCATGTGCGTGTGGCAGTGGTGGCATGTGCGTGTGGCAGTGGTGGCATGTGCGTGTGGCAGTGGTGGCATGTGCGTGTGGCAGTGGTGGCATGTGCGTGTGGCAGTGGTGGCATGTGCGTGTGGCAGTGGTGGCATGTGCGTGTGGCAGTGGTGGCATGTGCGTGTGGCAGTGGTGGCATGTGCGTGTGGCAGTGGTGGCATGTGCGTGTGGCAGTGGTGGCATGTGCGTGTGGCAGTGGTGGCATGTGCGTGTGGCAGTGGTGGCATGTGCGTGTGGCAGTGGTGGCATGTGCGTGTGGCAGTGGTGGCATGTGCGTGTGGCAGTGGTGCATGTGCGTGTGGCAGTGGTGGCATGTGCGTGTGGCAGTGGTGGCATGTGCGTGTGGCAGTGGTGGCATGTGCGTGTGGCAGTGGTGGCATGTGCGTGTGGCAGTGGTGGCATGTGCGTGTGGCAGTGGTGGCATGTGCGTGTGGCAGTGGTGGCATGTGCGTGTGGCAGTGGTGGCATGTGCGTGTGGCAGTGGTGGCATGTGCGTGTGGCAGTGGTGGCATGTGCGTGTGGCAGTGGTGGCATGTGCGTGGTGGCAGTGGTGGCATGTGCGTGTGGCAGTGGTGGCATGTGCGTGTGGCAGTGGTGGCATGTGCGTGTGGCAGTGGTGGCATGTGCGTGTGGCAGTGGTGGCATGTGCGTGTGGCAGTGGTGGCATGTGCGTGTGGCAGTGGTGGCATGTGCGTGTGGCAGTGGTGGCATGTGCGTGTGGCAGTGGTGGCATGTGCGTGTGGCAGTGGTGGCATGTGCGTGTGGCAGTGGTGGCATGTGCTGTGCAGTGGTGGCATGTGGTGGCAGTGGGCATTGCGTGTGGCAGTGGTGGCATGTGCGTGTGGCAGTGGTGGCATGTGCGTGTGGCAGTGGTGGCATGTGCGTGTGGCAGTGGTGGCATGTGCGTGTGGCAGTGGTGGCATGTGCGTGTGGCAGTGGTGGCATGTGCGTGTGGCAGTGGTGGCATGTGCGTGTGGCAGTGGTGGCATGTGCGTGTGGCAGTGGTGGCATGTGCGTGTGGCAGTGGTGGCATGTGCGTGTGGCAGTGGTGGCATGTGCGTGTGGCAGTGGTGGCATGTGCGTGTGGCAGTGGTGGCATGTGCGTGTGGCAGTGGTGGCATGTGCGTGTGGCAGTGGTGGCATGTGCGTGTGGCAGTGGTGGCATGTGCGTGTGGCAGTGGTGGCATGTGCGTGTGGCAGTGGTGGCATGTGCGTGTGGCAGTGGTGGCATGTGCGTGTGGCAGTGGTGGCATGTGCGTGTGGGCAGTGTGCATGTGCGTGGCAGTGGTGGCATGTGCGTGTGGCAGTGGTGGCATGTGCGTGTGGCAGTGGTGGCATGTGCGTGTGGCAGTGGTGGCATGTGCGTGTGGCAGTGGTGGCATGTGCGTGTGGCAGTGGTGGCATGTGCGTGTGGCAGTGGTGGCATGTGCGTGTGGCAGTGGTGGCATGTGCGTGTGGCAGTGGTGGCATGTGCGTGTGGCAGTGGTGGCATGTGCGTGTGGCAGTGGTGGCATGTGCGTGTGGCAGTGGTGGCATGTGCGTGTGGCAGTGGTGGCATGTGCGTGTGGCAGTGGTGGCATGTGCGTGTGGCAGTGGTGGCATGTGCGTGTGGCAGTGGTGGCATGTGCGTGTGGCAGTGGTGGCATGTGCGTGTGGCAGTGGTGGCATGTGCGTGTGGCAGTGGTGGCATGTGCGTGTGGCAGTGGTGGCATGTGCGTGTGGCAGTGGTGGCATGTGCGTGTGGCAGTGGTGGCATGTGCGTGTGGCAGTGGTGGCATGTGCGTGTGGCAGTGGTGGCATGTGCGTGTGGCAGTGGTGGCATGTGCGTGTGGCAGTGGGTGGCATGTTGCGTGTGGCAGTGGTGGCATGTGCGTGTGGCAGTGGTGGCATGTGCGTGTGGCAGTGGTGGCATGTGCGTGTGGCAGTGGTGGCATGTGCGTGTGGCAGTGGTGGCATGTGCGTGTGGCAGTGGTGGCATGTGCGTGTGGCAGTGGTGGGCATGTGCGTGTGGCAGTGGTGGCATGTGCGTGTGGCAGTGGTGGCATGTGCGTGTGGCAGTGGTGGCATGTGCGTGTGGCAGTGGTGGCATGTGCGTGTGGCAGTGGTGGCATGTGCGTGTGGCAGTGGTGGCATGTGCGTGTGGCAGTGGTGGCATGTGCGTGTGGCAGTGGTGGCATGTGCGTGTGGCAGTGGTGGCATGTGCGTGTGGCAGTGGTGGCATGTGCGTGTGGCAGTGGTGGCATGTGCGTGTGGCAGTGGTGGCATGTGCGTGTGGCAGTGGTGGCATGTGCGTGTGGCAGTGGTGGCATGTGCGTGTGGCAGTGGTGGCATGTGCGTGTGGGCAGTGGTGGCATGTGCGTGTGGCAGTGGTGGCATGTGCGTGTGGCAGTGGTGGCATGTGCGTGTGGCAGTGGTGGCATGGTGCGTGTGGCAGTGGTGCATGTGCGTGTGGCAGTGGTGGCATGTGCGTGTGGCAGTGGTGGCATGTGCGTGTGGCAGTGGTGGCATGTGCGTGTGGCAGTGGTGGCATGTGCGTGTGGCAGTGGTGGCATGTGCGTGTGGCAGTGGTGGCATGTGCGTGTGGCAGTGGTGGCATGTGCGTGGCATGTGCGTGTGGCAGTGGTGGCATGTGCGTGTGGCAGTGGTGGCATGTGCGTGTGGCAGTGGTGGCATGTGCGTGTGGCAGTGGTGCATGTGCGTGTGGGCAGTGGTGGCATGTGCGTGTGGCAGTGTGGCATGTGCGTGTGGCAGTGGTGGCAGTGCGGTGCGTGTGGCAGTGGTGGCATGTGCGTGTGGCAGTGGTGGCATGTGCGTGTGGCAGTGGTGGCAATGTGCGTGTGGCAGTGGTGGCATGTGCGTGTGGCAGTGGTGGCATGTGCGTGTGGCAGTGGTGGCATGTGCGTGTGGCAGTGGTGGCATGTGCGTGTGGCAGTGGTGGCATGTGCGTGTGGCAAGTGGTGGCATGTGCGTGGTGGGCATGTGCGTGTGGCAAGTGGTGGCATGTGCGTGGCAGTGGTGGCATTGCGTGTGCGTGTGGCAGTGGTGGCATGTGCGTGTGGCAGTGGTGGCATGTGCGTGTGGCAGTGGTGGCATGTGCGTGTGGCAGTGGTGGCATGTGCGTGTGGCAGTGGTGGCATGTGCGTGTGGCAGTGGTGGCATGTGCGTGTGGCAGTGGTGGCATGTGCGTGTGGCAGTGGTGGCATGTGCGTGTGGCAGTGGTGGCATGTGCGTGTGGCAGTGGTGGCATGTGCGTGTGGCAGTGGTGGCATGTGCGTGTGGCAGTGGTGGCATGTGCGTGTGGCAGTGGTGGCATGTGCGTGTGGCAGTGGTGGCATGTGCGTGTGGCAGTGGTGGCATGTGCGTGTGGCAGTGGTGGCATGTGCGTGTGGCAGTGGTGGCATGTGCGTGTGGCAGTGGTGGCATGTGCGTGTGGCAGTGGTGGCATGTGCGTGTGGCAGTGGTGGCATGTGCGTGTGGCAGTGGTGGCATGTGCGTGTGGCAGTGGTGGCATGTGCGTGTGGCAGTGGTGGCATGTGCGTGTGGCAGTGGTGGCATGTGCGTGTGGCAGTGGTGGCATGTGCGTGTGGCAGTGGTGGCATGTGCGTGTGGCAGTGGTGGCATGTGCGTGTGGCAGTGGTGGCATGTGCGTGTGGCAGTGGTGGCATGTGGCGTGTGGCAGTGGTGGCATGTGCGTGTGGCAGTGGTGGCATGTGCGTGTGGCAGTGGTGGCATGTGCGTGTGCAGTGGTGGCATGTGCGTGTGGCAGTGGTGGCATGTGCGTGTGGCAGTGGTGGCATGTGCCTGTGTGGCAGTGGTGGCATGTGCGTGTGGCAGTGGTGGCATGTGCGTGTGGCAGTGGTGGCATGTGCGTGTGGCAGTGGTGGCATGTGCGTGTGGCAGTGGTGGCATGTGCGTGGTGGCAGTGGTGGGCATGTGCGTGGTGGCGTGGTGGCATGTGCGTGGTGGCAGTGGTGGCATGTGCGTGTGGCAGTGGTGGCATGTGCGTGTGGCAGTGGTGGCATGTGCGTGTGGCAGTGGTGGCATGTGCGTGTGGCAGTGGTGGCATGTTGCAGTGGTGGCATTGCGTGTGGCAGTGGTGGCATGTGCGTGTGGCAGTGGTGGCATGTGCGTGTGGCAGTGGTGGCATGTGCGTGGTGGCAGGTGCGTGTGGCAGTGGTGCTGTGCGTGTGCAGTGGTGGCATGTGCGTGTGGCAGTGTGGCATGTGCGTGTGGCAGTGGTGGGCATGTGCGTGTGGCAGTGGTGGCATGTGCGTGTGGCAGTGGTGGCATGTGCGTGTGGCAGTGGTGGCATGTGCGTGTGGCAGTGGTGGCATGTGCGTGTGGCAGTGGTGGCATGTGCGTGTGGCAGTGGTGGCATGTTGCAGTGTGGCAGTGGTGGCATGTGCGTGTGGCAGTGGTGGCATGTGCGTGTGGCAGTGGTGGCATGTGCGTGTGGCAGTGTGGCATGTGCGTGTGGCAGTGGTGGCATGTGCGTGTGGCAGTGGTGGCATGTGCGTGTGGCAGTGGTGGCATGTGCGTGTGGCAGTGGTGGCAATGTGCGTGTGGCAGTGGTGGCATGTGCGTGTGGCAGTGGTGGCATGTGATGTGCGTGTGGCAGTGGTGGCATGTGCGTGTGGCAGTGGTGGCATGTGCGTGTGGCAGTGGTGGCATGTGCGTGTGGCAGTGGTGGCATGTGCGTGTGGCAGTGGTGGCATGTGCGTGTGGCAGTGGTGGCATGTGCGTGTGGCAGTGGTGGCATGTGCGTGTGGCAGTGGTGGCATGTGCGTGTGGCAGTGGTGGCATGTGCGTGTGGCAGTGGTGGCATGTGCGTGTGGCAGTGGTGGCATGTGCGTGTGGCAGTGGTGGCATGTGCGTGTGGCAGTGGTGGCATGTGCGTGTGGCAGTGGTGGCATGTGCGTGTGGCAGTGGTGGCATGTGCGTGTGGCAGTGGGTGGCATGTGCGTGTGGCAGTGGTGGCATGTGCGTGTGGCAGTGGTGGCATGTGCGTGTGGCAGTGGTGGCATGTGCGTGTGGCAGTGGTGGCATGTGCGTGTGGCAGTGGTGGCATGTGCGTGTGGCAGTGGTGGCATGTGCGTGTGGCAGTGGTGGCATGTGCGTGTGGCAGTGGTGGCATGGTGCGTTGTGGCAGTGGTGGCATGTGCGTGTGGCAGTGGTGGCATGTGCGTGTGGCAGTGGTGGCATGTGCGTGTGGCAGTGGTGGCATGTGCGTGTGGCAGTGGTGGCATGTGCGTGTGGCAGTGGTGGCATGTGCGTGTGGCAGTGGTGGCATGTGCGTGTGGCAGTGGTGGCATGTGCGTGTGGCAGTGGTGGCATGTGCGTGTGGCAGTGGTGGCATGTGCGTGTGGCAGTGGTGGCATGTGCGTGTGGCAGTGGTGGCATGTGCGTGTGGCAGTGGTGGCATGTGCGTGTGGCAGTGGTGGCATGTGCGTGTGGCAGTGGTGGCATGTGCGTGTGGCAGTGGTGGCATGTGCGTGTGGCAGTGGTGGCATGTGCGTGTGGCAGTGGTGGCATGTGCGTGTGGCAGTGGTGGCATGTGCGTGTGGCAGTGGTGGCATGTGCGTGTGGCAGTGGTGGCATGTGCGTGTGGCAGTGGTGGCATGTGCGTGTGGCAGTGGTGGCATGTGCGTGTGGCAGTGTGGCATGTGCGTGTGGCAGTGGTGGCATGTGCGTGTGGCAGTGGTGGCATGTGCGTGTGGCAGTGGTGGCATGTGCGTGTGGCAGTGGTGGCATGTGCGTGTGGCAGTGGTGGCATGTGCGTGTGGCAGTGGTGGCATGTGCGTGTGGCAGTGGTGCATGTGCGTGTGGCAGTGGTGGCATGTGCGTGTGGCAGTGGTGGCATGTGCGTGTGGCAGTGGTGGCATGTGCGTGTGGCAGTGGTGGCATGTGCGTGTGGCAGTGGTGGCATGTGCGTGTGGCAGTGGTGGCATGTGCGTGTGGCAGTGGTGGCATGTGCGTGTGGCAGTGGTGGCATGTGCGTGTGGCAGTGGTGGCATGTGCGTGTGGCAGTGGTGGCATGTGCGTGTGGCAGTGTGGCATGTGCGTGTGGCAGTGGTGGCATGTGCGTGTGGCAGTGGTGGCATGTGCGTGGTGGCAGTGGTGGCAGTGGTGGCATGTGCGTGTGGCAGTGGTGGCATGTGCGTGTGGCAGTGGTGGCATGTGCGTGTGGCAGTGGTGGCATGTGCGTGTGGCAGTGGTGGCATGTGCGTGTGGCAGTGGTGGCATGTGCGTGTGGCAGTGGTGGCATGTGCGTGTGGCAGTGGTGGCATGTGCGTGTGGCAGTGGTGGCATGTGCGTGTGGCAGTGGTGGCATGTGCGTGTGGCAGTGGTGGCATGTGCGTGTGGCAGTGGTGGCATGTGCGTGTGGCAGTGGTGGCATGTGCGTGTGGCAGTGGTGGCATGTGCGTGTGGCAGTGGTGGCATGTGCGTGTGGCAGTGGTGGCATGTGCGTGTGGCAGTGGTGGCATGTGCGTGTGGCAGTGGTGGCATGTGCGTGTGGCAGTGGTGGCATGTGCGTGTGGCAGTGGTGGCATGTGCGTGTGGCAGTGGTGGCATGTGCGTGTGGCAGTGGTGGCATGTGCGTGTGGCAGTGGTGGCATGTGCGTGTGGCAGTGGTGGCATGTGCGTGTGGCAGTGGTGGCATGTGCGTGTGGCAGTGGTGGCATGTGCGTGTGGCAGTGGTGGCATGTGCGTGTGGCAGTGGTGGCATGTGCGTGTGGCAGTGGTGGCATGTGCGTGTGGCAGTGGTGGCATGTGCGTGTGGCAGTGGTGGCATGTGCGTGTGGCAGTGGTGGCAGTGTGCGTGTGGCAGTGGTGGCATGTGCGTGTGGCAGTGGTGGCGTGTGCGTGTGGCAGTGGTGGCATGTGCGTGTGGCAGTGGTGGCATGTGCGTGTGGCAGTGGTGGCATGTGCGTGTGGCAGTGGTGGCATGTGCGTGTGGCAGTGGTGGCATGTGCGTGTGGCAGTGGTGGCATGTGCGTGTGGCAGTGGTGGCATGTGCGTGTGGCAGTGGTGGCATGTGCGTGTGGCAGTGGTGGCATGTGCGTGTGGCAGTGGTGGCATGTGCGTGTGGCAGTGGTGGCATGTGCGTGTGGCAGTGGTGGCATGTGCGTGTGGCAGTGGTGGCATGTGCGTGTGGCAGTGGTGGCATGTGCGTGTGGCAGTGGTGGCATGTGCGTGTGGCAGTGGTGGCATGACAGGCATGCATGCATGCAGCACGTGCTCTGTACACTGCACTCCGTGTCCTGTCCCTCCCTTCTCCACTTCTCGCCCTCCCATTCCCCCTCATTCCTCTCTCGCCCCATACCCCATGCCCCGTGCCCGTTGCCCTCGTACCCCGTTATGGCAGCGCGGGCGCGAGTGGAGACAGAGCAGAGGGCGGGCAAGGCGTGGGCAGTGCTGCAGCAGCAGCAGCAGTGGGGCGAGGGCGAGGGCGCAGGCAGCGTGGCGGGGGAGGCGGTGCGCGCCGGCACACTGGTGACAGTGGGGGATGTGGAGGGCAACCTCACTGCCTCGCCCTCTGATGCCCGTACGCTGCTGCCTTGTCATGCATGCACACGTGCACACGTGCACACATGCACTCATGAACTCATGCACCCACCCATGCACCCATGCTCCCATCCACCCTTCCACCCATGCACCCATCCACCCTTGCACCCATGCACATCTGCACCCATGCACATCTGCACCCATGCACATCTGCACCCATGCACATCTGCACCCATGCACATCTGCACCCATGCACATCTGCACTGGTCGTGTGCGCTATTCAGGTGGGCGTATTTGTCCTTGTGTGTTTCAGTCAGCCCCATCTGACATCCTTTGTCACATGCAATGTTCTTCCCCAATCGTCATTCTTCCCTTCGCATACCCCCATGCACCATGCTACCCCCGTGCCCACATGCCTCACCCCTCCCACTCCTGCCAGCGCATGTGGACTCCTTCCAGCGCCTGCTTCTCTACCTGCGCCCGCTCGCCTCGCTCTTCTCGCTGCCCCTCGTTGCCCTCCTCTCCCCCAACGCCACCCACCCACTCGCCCCTCGCTTGCAATCCCTCATCGACGCCACGTCAGCGCGTCTCCAAGCTGCCTCTGCCAGCCTGGCAGCGGCCCAGTCAGTCTTGGAGTCGTCTGAGCGGCAGCTGTGGGTGCGGTGTGGCGTGAAGGCGGGGGGCATGGCGTGGGAAGAGCGGCACGACGGCGAGCTGCAGCGGTACAGAGCGGTGGCGGGGGCAGCGTTTGACAAGTGGTGTGTGGCGTGGGAAGAGGCTCGCCCTTCTCACCGCCTCACTGCTGCCCTCACTGCCCCGCCTCACATCTGGTGGCGCGGCGGCTTGTGGGATGGCGAGCGAGGAGCAGCTGGGGTGGAGGCTGCTGCTGCAAGCGAGAGAGGAGGGGGGGTGAATGCAGGCAGTGCAGCAGGCGAGGGGGAGAGGGAGTCTCCCGAGATCTCCTTTCTGCTGCTAGCAGATCCAGGAGCAGCACAGCGCGCATCAGCGGTGGCAGTGGCGCCACAGCAGGTGGTGCACCGCCTTCATGCCTGCGCCTCCACACTGCCCCGCATGCACCCAGCAGCAGCAGCGACATCACCGCCCAATCCCACCTTTGATGCCCACGCTTCCCCTTCCTCTCCTCGCATGGGCCCTCCTCTAGCGGAGTTGCTGCTGCTGCTCTCACCCGACAGCACCCACGCAGGGCAGCAGGGCGACGAGCAATCGGGCGAGGGGCAGCAGGCAGGTGGGGTGGAGGCGTGGCAAGAGGCGGGTCGCAGCATTGACCCGCAGCACATGCTCGTGCTGCCGCTTGTGGCGCCTCATGCTCATGGTGCTGCCGTGCAGGTGAGCGGCGCAGAGGGTGGCGGCGGCGAGGCGACAGAAGGCGGTGCGCGTGCAGTGGGGATGGCACCGATGGCAGAGTGGGAGGGATTCGACCTGCTGGCCCGCGCTGCCACTGGCCGCCTGCTGCTCCTGCTGACATGGTGGGACCTGCCAGCTGTGATGCATGGGGAGGGCGAGGAGGGGTGCAAGTGGCTGGAGCAGCTGACAGCAGGGATGGCCGAGGATGGGCGCATGGGGGTCGTGGGCGTGCGGACAAGCAGAGTGGAGAGGGGCGTGGGGAAGGCAGAGGAGGGGAAGGGCAAGCAAGGAGAGAGGGAGAGAGGGGTGGGTGGTGGAGCAGTGCTGGCAGCAATGGCGCAGTGGGCTGCGGTGGGCATGGAGAGGGAGAGGGGGGGTGTGAGTGAGAGTGGTGATGCAGGCAAGGGGACGGCAAGGGGCAAAGAGGAGGCAGGGAGGCGCCTCACTGGTTACGTGGACGGCACTCCCTTGCTTGTGCGCCGCCACGCCCTCATGACACTTGGCGGGCTGGGATTGGCTCCCGGAGCACCAGCTGCAGGTCCGGCAGCAGCAGTGGTGGGTTGGGCTCTGTGCACACGCATGTGGCTGGCTGGATTCAAGGTGAGGGCAATGTGCGCTTTCAGGTGACACACTTTGGGGCCTTTTGGGTGAGACACCTGGGCGTTATAGTGAAGGAGCCATGGGCTTCAAAATGATGCAGCCATGTGCATCACCACATGCAGTCCAAGTCAGGATTTAGATGCTACCAGGGTTTAGATGCTACCAGGGATTAGATGCTACCAGGGATTAGATGCTACCAGGGTTTCTTTCCTTCCACCTGCCTGTGTTGGTCCCTTCACAACTGCCTTCGTGCACCGCACACGCCTGTTACTCAACTGCTCGTTTCTCTGCACAATCAGCTTACTCCTCAACTGATACACTGCTCCCACCCGCTCCCCTCCCCTCTTTTTGCCGTTCCCCCCTCACTTTTTTCCTCTCTCCCGCCTTCCACTTCATCCTTGCTCCTTACAGGTTTCTCGTATCACATCGCACGCCTTGCAACCTTTTGCCACGAGCCCAAGCGATCCTCGATTGTTGTCGGGCCATGCTTTCCATATAAGTCAACTCACGCTGGCGGCCTTATATGCACAGTTGTATAAGTGTCTACTTAGTAAAACTGATGCTTTACAAGCTAAAATGAGAGGCTAATATAGTGCAGACTGGTTGAACTGCAGTGAGTGCTTTTTTTATTGTTTGTTTGTTTGTTTGTTTTTTAATACCAGACAGGCGTAGCCTGTTGAAACAATTGAGCAAGAATGAATTAACTATGAAAGAGTTGGGTACAAGTACTAACCCTAATTGGGTTGTACCCCTTATGGGCTACCCCATTATAGCCTACACAAAGTAAGCAATGTGACATTTTGACACACCCCCATAGGCAAAGTGGGGGAGAACAAGTGGTCACAAGACCAGTCAAGAAAAGCAAAGCAAGCTCAGGGTGGATCACAAAGTCACCACACATTCCGAGCACAAGCAAAGGCCACAAGGCCAGTTTGTCAGAATATATTTCTGTATAACTGCATGTAGTTCTAGCTGTAGTGTAATTATATCGCTGTCCTGCTTGTGGTGCACCCCCTCCTTACTTGTCTCTTGTATACCGGTAACTTGGGCATTTGGCCCTTTAGTGAAACATTGTTTCTCGATTTTCCTCTCACCTCAACTCTCTCGACACTCATGGCTAGCTCACACCCTAGCCATGGCTCCTATGACTTTAGGACCTCTAACATGGCCATGTTACGAGCTGTGGCTCCTAACATGGCTCACGACCTCTTTGGGCCCACCACCTGCTGCCCTACGCACCACCCTCGTGTGGCCCTTCTCTCGACATTAGGCCCCGGCCCGTCGCTCGTGCCCGTTGCCCCTAGGCCCCGGCCCCGTCGCCCCTAGGCCCCGGTCCCGGCCCGTCGCCCGTCGCGCGTCGCCCCTAGGCTCCGGCCCCTGGCCCGTCGCTCGCGCCCGCCGCCCCTAGGCCCGTTGGCACCGTCGCCCCTAGGCCCCGGCCCCGTCGCCCCTAGGCCCGTCGCCCCTCGGCCCTGTCGCCTGTCACTCGCGCCCGCCGCCCCTAGGCCCGTCGGCCCCGTCGCCCAACACCCCTAGGCCCGTCGGCCCCGTCGCCCGTCGCTCTCCTAGGCCCGGCCCCGTCGCTCGACGCCCCCAGGCCCCGGCCCCTAGCCCGTCGCCCCTCGGCCCGTCGCCCCTAGGCCCCGGCCCCGGCCCGTCGCCCGTTGCCCCTCGGCCCGTCGCCACGGCCCGTCGCCCCTAGGCCCGTCGCCCCTAGGCCGGCCCGTCGCCCCTAGCAAGGCCCGTAGGCCCGTCGCTCCTAGCCCGGCCCGTCGCCCCTAGCCCACGCGCCCCGGCCCGTCGCCCGACGCCCCTACGCCCGCGACTGACGCCCCTCCGCCCCCCCCTTCTTCTCCATCCCCCTGCTGCGGGTGCAGCAGTGGGGGGGGGAAGGGGGGGGGGGGGGATATGGGGGTGGTGGGCTCTTGGAATGGTACGGGGGTGGCCGGAATGGATCTGCAGCACCAGCCCCCCCGCCCCCCCCCCTTCTCCTCCATTCCCCTGCTGCGGGTGCAGCATTGGGGGGGAGGGGATCTGCAGCACCAGCCCCCCCGCCCCCCTTTCTCCTCCATTCCCCTGCTGTGGGTGCAGCAGTGGGGGGGAGGGGATCTGCAGCACCAGCCCCCCCCCCCTTCTCCTCCATCCCCCTGCTGCGGGTGCAGCAGTGGGGGGGAGGGGATCTGCAGCACCAGCCCCCTCCCCCCCCCCTCCCCCTTCTCCTCCATCCCTCTGCTGCGGGTGCAGCAGTGGGGGGAGGGGATCTGCAGCACCAGCCCCCCCCCGCCCCCCCCCTTTTCTCCTCCATCCCCCTGCTGCAGGTGCAGCAGTGGGGGGGAGGGTATGGGGGTGGCGGGTGTGAGTGAACTGCTGCCGCCTCTCCTCCTCTCTCTCCCACTGCTGCACATCCCCCTGCTGCAGGTGCAGCAGTGGGGGGGAGGGTATGGGGGTGGCGGGTGTGAGTGAACTGCTGCCGCCTCTCCTCCTCTCTCTCCCACTGCTGCACATGCCGCTGTGGGGAGGGGGGGGGAGTGTGTGGGGGAGTTGAGGGAGTGGCAGTAGGGATGCTGAGGGGTGTGACAGGGAGGTTTTTGGGGAATGGGGGAAGTTGTAGGGGGGTGGGCGCAGTGAAGCCAGCAGCTCCAGTCGCCCGTGAGACCGTTGCGCCAGCTGCCCGTGAGACCGTTGCTCATGTAGCCCGTGAGTCAGTTGCTCCTGCCGCTCGCTTAGCCGCGGAGCCAGTTACTCCAGTTGCCCGTGTGCCAGTTGCTCCATTTGCCAGTGTGCCAGTTGCTCCAGTTGCCCGTGTGCCAGCAGCTTCAGCCGCCACCCACCACCTCCTCTCCTCTCATGGTCCCTCCTCCTCTTCGCTTGCCCTCTCCTTCCTCCACTGCGCCGGGTGTACCCCTTCAGGGGGTGTTACGCACATGGCTATTCTTGCATGTAGTTAGGGGGTGTGTCAGAATATATTTCTGTATAAATGCATGTAGTTCTAGCTGTAGTGTAGTTATATCGCTGTCCTGCTTGTGGTGCACCCCCTCCTTACTTGTCTCTTGTATAACTTGGGCCTTTGGCCCTTTAGTGAAACATTCTTTCTCGATTTTCCTCTCACCTCAACTCTCTCGACACGCATGGCTAGCTCACACCCTAGCCATGGCTCCTATGACTTCAACACATTTCACATGCAGAGTTATATATAAGAGAACAAACAGTACCGTATGGCCCCGGATATAGGCGCCGTCCAATTAAAGGCGCCGGCGCTTTGTCAAACATATATGTTATAGTATGTCTAGGCTGTAGTGGGGTAGTTCATACAGGGTACAACACTTTTAGGTTTCCTACTTGTACCCACCTGCTTGCTAATTCAGTCATTCCTTTCTTCACTATTCAGACATGGTATTCTGAGCAGGTTCCCTTGTGGGAACTTTTTTTTTTAGGGCCCACCACGATTTTTTTTTCTGCCCTGCCCGAAGCGCGCCTCGCGCCTGCTTCACCTGCGCCGTCGCGTGCCCTGCCCTAGAGCCGCCCTTCGCGGCCCTGCCTTCTCGGCCCGTCGCGGCCCTACCCTAACGGCCCGTCGCGACCCTACCCTAACGGCCCGTCGCGGCCCCCTACCCTAACGACCCGCCGCGGCCCCCTGCCTTCTCGGCCCGTCGCGGCCCCCTGCCCTCTCGGCCCGTCGCGGCCCTGCCCTGCCGCCACCCGCGGCCTCTGCCCTGCCGCTACTCATCGCGGCCCTGCCCTAACGGCCCGTAGCGGCCCTGCCCTACCCTGCCGTCCAACCGCGGCCCTGCCCGGCTGCCGCCCTGCCGCGGCCCTACCCTGCTGCCGCCCTGTCGCGGCCCTGCCCTGCTGCCGCCCTGTCGCGGCCCTGCGCTGACGCCACCAAGTGGCGGCCCTGCCCTGCTGCCGCCCCAGTCGCGGCCCTGCACCCGCCCCTGGTAAACACCCGCACCGCCTAGCCGAGCCGCGCCGCTCCTCCGAGCCGCGCCGCCCTGCCGCGCCGCCCAGCCGAGCCGCGCCACCCTACCGAGCCGCGCCGCCCTGCCGAGCCGCGCCACCCTACTGAGCCGCACTGCCCTGCCCGCGCTGCTCCTGCTGCTACTGCTGTTTCTGCTGCCACTGCTGCTACTGCTGCTACTGCCGCTATGGCTAGCCCTACTGTTCTTACCTTAAATGCTGAGGGGCGTGCAGTTGACTTTGACGTGTGGGTTGACGACCTGCAGCTCTTTCTTCAGTGTGACTCTAAGGACGGAGTATCCCTTTTCGATCACACGTCCGGTGTCTCTCCTGCACCTGCTGCTACTGCTGACAGTACGGTTCGCTCGCAGTGGACCACTCGTGACGCTGTTGCTCGCCTTGCTGTTCGTAGTCACCTGCCGTCTTCTGAGCGTGCGCACTTTGGCCAGTACAAGACTGCTAAGTCGTTGTATGACGCTGTCGTAGCGCGCTACTCCTCCCCTGCCACTGCTGTCCTCAGCCGCCTCATGCTGCCGTACCTGTTCCCTGACCTTGCCGCCTTTGCCACAGTCGCTGACCTCATTACTCACCTCCGGACTAGTGACGCCCGCTACCGCGTTGCGCTTCCCACTGAGTTCTGTGCCAAGAACCCCCCCCCCCCCCCCCCATGTACATCACCCTTTACTACCTAGTCACCCGCCTCCCTGACTCCCTTGCTTCAGTCAGGGACCACTTTCTCTCCCTTTGCCCCACCGAGCTCACCGTCGACCTGCTAGAGGAGCGCCTCACTGCAGCTGAGAAGTGTATCGTTGCAGTAGGTGCTTCTCGCGGCGACCCTCGCGCCCCTTTCTTTGAGGGGTGTTCCCCTGCCCCCCTTCTCCCCTCTGTTGCTTCTGCTGCTGCTGTCGACCTCGTTCGCACTGAGGAGGTCGGGGCTGCGTCTGCTCCTAGTGGGAGGCGCCGCAACAGCAAGGGCAAGGGGGGCAAGGGTGGTGGAGGGGACGGTGGGGGCGGCGGTGGAGGCGGTGGAGGAGGCGGAGGGGGTGGCGGTAGAGGTGGGGGTGGTGGCGGGAGTGGGGGCTTCGGTGGCGGCGGTGGGGGTGGTGGAGGCAGCGGCAGCGGCGGTGGAGGCAGCGGCAGCGGTGGTGGAGGTAGCGGCGGCGGTGGTGCTGGTCGAGGTGGAGCCGCGCAGCGTGGAGGCTTTGGTGGTAGCCAGCGCCAGCAGCAGCCGCGTTCCCGTGAGACCCCGTTGGCCCAGCAGCTTCGTGAGTGGTACGCTGGGCGTGGGAGGTCTGGGGGTGTTGGTCCCTGCACTTACGTTCTTCGCACCGGCGGGCGCCGTGGGGAGACGTGCGGGCTGCCACACACTGCGCAGCGCTGCTTCGGTCGCCTAACTGACGCCTGGCGCACCTAGTTTCCTGACCCTGTTGAGCTCCCTCGCTAGGGTGATTTGCTTCGGCAGAATGTTGCTATCTTTGATCTTGATTTCGATGCTATCCTTGTTGCCATATATGCTATGACTGATAGTGCTGAGGGTGACTGTTACCTGTGTGTTCCGCCCGACCCGGGCATCGAGGCTGCTGCTCTAGGTGCTAGTGCGTCTGCTGCTCCAGGTACTAGTGAGTCTGCTGCTCTAGGTACTAGTGAGTCTGCTGCTCCAGGTGCTGGTGAGTCTGCTCTCTCTGGTACTGCACCTACTAAGGCCTTGCACACTTTCACACTTGACTCTGGTGCTTCGCGCTCCTTCTTTCGTGACAGCACCACACTCACGCCGCTCAGTCGGCCTGTCGCAGTCTCCCTGGCTGACCCCTCTGGGGGCCCAGTCCTTGCGCACTCTTCCACGGTTCTACCGTGTCCTGCGGCCCCGTCGGGCTTGCTGTTGGGACTCCACCTCCCCTCGTTCTCTACGAACTTGGTGAGTGGAGCTGACCTTCAGGACTTGTGGGTTGACAAGTTCACCCTTGGAGGTCAGCGTGTGACCCACTGCACTTGCTCTCGGACGGGCCGCCACCTGGCCACGTTCACCCGTCGGCCTGGGTCGAGTCTGTACACACTGACTACTGCGTCTCCTCCGGTTACTGCGTCTAGTCAGGTAGCCGCGTCTGGTCAGGTGTGTGCTGCCGCGTCCAGGTCTAGTCCAGCGTCTGCCCCCTGCTCGAGTCGTCCTCTATCACACGAGACTCTCCTTTGGCACCACCGCCTTGGTCACCCCTCCCTGCCTCGTCTTCGAGGTATGGCCTCCCGTACCCTTGTCTCTGGTCTCCCCAAGTCCCTCCCTCCCCTTCCTCCGGGGCCTGCCCCTACCTGTGTTCCTTGTGTCAAGGGCCGGCAGCGCGCCGCTCCTCACTCCTCTGAGTTCCCTTCGACAGAGGCTCCCCTGCAGACTCTCCACATGGACGTGTGGGGCGCAGCCCACGTCAGTGGACAGGGTCACGAGAGTTACTTCCTGCTGGTCGTTGACGACTACTCGCGTTACACCACAGTCTTCCCCTTGCGCCGCAAGGGTGAGGTCACTGAGGTGTTGATCGACTGGATCCGCGGTGCCCGTCGCCAGCTCAGCGAGAGTTTCGGCTCGGACCTTCCTGTTCTGCGTCTGCACTCAGACAGAGGTGGTGAGTTTTCCTCCGACCTTCTGAAGGCTTTCTCTCGTGCGGAGGGCATCTGCTAGACGTTCACGCTTCCGGCCTCCCCACAGCAAAATGGGATTGCTAAGCGCCGCATTGGCATGGTCATGGACGTCGCTCGTACGTCCATGATCCATGCGGCTGCTCCCCATTTTCTGTGGCCGTTCGCGGTTCAGTACGCTGCGCATCAGATCAACCTTCAGCCTCGTGTCTCCTTGCCGGAGACCACACCTACTCTGCGGTGGACGGGGAAGGTTGGCGATGCGTCTGTGTTCCGTGTCTGGGGATCTCGAGCTTTTGTTCGCGATACTTCCGCGGACAAGCTGTCATCCCGTGCCGTTCCCTGCGTCTTCCTTGGCTTCCCCCCTGACGCACCTGGGTGGCAGTTTTACCACCCCACCTCGCGTCGTGTTCTGTCCTCTCAGGACGTCACGTTTGACGAGTCGGTATCTTACTACTGGCTCTTTCCCTACCGCACTGCCTCTCTCCCCCCCCCCCCCCCCCCCCCCCCCCCCCCTCTTTCTAGCACCAGGTGCTCCTCCGGTAGACCCCCTCCCCCCTTAGGGTCCTGCCCCCTCAGGTGTGTCCCAGGTAGACCCTGTCGAGCCTGTCGAGGTAGCTGTCGACTCTGGTGCTGCTAGGGGTGTTGAGCCTGCGGGTGCGGGGCCTAGGGGTGCTGAGCCTGCGGGTGCGGGGCCTAGGGGTGCTGAGCCTGGGGTTGCCGAGTCTGAGGGTGTGGAGCTTGGGGGTGCTGAGCCTGAGAGTGTGGAGCCTGGGGGTGCTGAGCCTGG
Source organism: Closterium sp. Naga37s-1 (assembly GCA_947471745.1). NCBI lineage: Eukaryota > Viridiplantae > Streptophyta > Zygnematophyceae > Desmidiales > Closteriaceae > Closterium > Closterium sp. Naga37s-1. Next base: position 1,925,029 of record CANJKZ010001146.1, read on the forward strand.
GGATGCTGAGTCTGGGGGTGCTGAGCCCGGGGGTGCTGAGCCTGAGCGTGCTGAGTCTGGAGGTCCTCCGGGTGTCCCGTCACGGCGGGAGCCCCTCTCTCCGCAGCAGCTTCGTGAGTGGTACGATCGGCGCTGTAGCCGTGCTGCTGGAGCTACGGGGCCTACTGCTGGAGGTGCTTCTGGAGCTGGAGCTGCTGGAGGTGCTGCTGGTGCTGGAGCTGCTGGAGCCGCTGGTCCTGGAGGTGCTGGTGCTGGACGTACTGGCGCTGTTGGAGGTCCTGCTGGTGTTGGAGCTGCTGGAGGTGCTGGAGCAGCTGGTCCCGGAGGTGCTTGTACTGGAGGTACTGGAGCTGCTGGGGCTGGTGGTGCTGCAGGAGTTGGAGCTGTAGGTGCTGGAGCTATTGCTACTGGAGGTGCTGCTGGAGCTGGAGCTGCTGGAGGTACTGGAGCTGGTGGTGCTGCGGGAGTTGTAGCTGGAGACCCTGGAGCTGAGGGTACTGGTGCTGTCTCTGCTGTTTCTGGAGGCGCTGCGCGGCCGCGGCCGTACTACGTTCCGCTCCTTTAGCAGGTTCTTGGTCTCCCGCCTTCTACTGGTCCTACTCCTCCCTTACTGAGTCCACCGCCTGTCCAGTCACAGTCGCAGTTACAGCCAGCCTCTCCACTGCCTGGTCCTTCTCCTTACTCTGGACCGACTAGAGGTCTTACGGAGCGTCGTGAGCCTGAGTCTCGTCCTGCGTCGTCTGAGTCTCGTCCTGCGTCACCCGAGTCTTGTCCTGAGTCGACTGTTCGCACTAGTCGACGTGTTCCGCGTCAGCGTCCTCCTCCTGTCCCCGGCACTCACTCTATGACTCTGCGTCCTTCTACTCCTCCACAGCGTGTCCCTCTGCCCTCTCCTCCTGCGTCCTCTCTTCCTGATGGTCCGGACCCGGAGTCTGACTCCCTTCGTGCTGCTAGTCCTACTGTCACGCGTTTTCTGGCCACTGCTATCACTGACCCTTCGTTTGAGTCCACTGATGCGTCTGCTCTGGTTGCTGAGCTTGTTGACTTTGCTGCCGCCTGTCGTCTAGAATACGCCGCTAGTCTTGTTGCTGAGTCTGAGTCTGCGTCTGTCTGTCCTCCGTCCGTCGGGGGTGAGTGTGCTCTTGGCACGGACGTCCTTGAGGATAGACAAGGGGAGTTGGAGTGCTTTGCCGCTGCTTTACCTGATCTCGTATCCATGCTGCTTGCCCCTGAGGGAGACCCGGATGCACCAGACATCCCGACCCCGTGCCCTTACGCAGAGGCGATAGAGGGTCCTTACTCCTCTCAGTGGCAGACAGCCATGGACACAGAGATGGCTTCCTGGAAGTCCACAGGCACCTACGTCGACGAGGTTCCCCCGCCTGGGGCGAACATCGTCAGTGGCATGTGGATTTTCAGGGTGAAGCGGCCGCCGGGTTCTCCGCCTGTCTTCAAGGCGCGTTACGTTGCTCGAGGCTTCAGTCAGCGACAGGGAGTTGACTTCTTCCAGACCTTCTCCCCTACCCCGAAGATGACCACTCTTTGGGTGCTGCTGCACGTCGCCGCTCAGCGTGACTACGAGCTACACTCTCTTGACTTCAGCACAGCCTTCCTACAGGGCAGCCTGCACAAGGAGATCTGGCTGCGCCGCCCACCTGGCTTCACTGGGTCGTTTCCTGTTGGTACCCAGTGGAGCCTCCGGCAGCCAGTCTACGGTCTCCGCCAGGCACCCTGTGAGTGGCACGACACACTGAGGACGACTCTTGCTGCTCTTGGGTTTGCTCCTTCCACTGCTGACCCGTCGCTGTTTCTTCGCACTGTCACCACTCTGCCGCCGTTCTACATTCTCGTGTACGTAGACGACTTAGTCTTTGCTACTGCTGACACAGAGGCACTCGCCCACGTGAAGTCGGAGCTGCAGAAGAGACACACGTGCACATACCTGGGTGAGCTGACAAGCTATCTTGGCTTGCGGATCACCCGGGACAGAGCACATCGCACCATTACCTTGACTCAGTCACACATGGTGCAGCAGGTCCTTCAGCGCTTCGGCTTCACGTACTCCTCGCCACAGTCCACTCCTCTGCCTACCGGTCACTCGCTCTCAGCTCCACCTTCGGACGAGTCCGTAGAGCCGAGTGGCCCGTATCCAGAGCTTGTGGGCTGCCTCATGTACCTGATGACCTGCACTCGACCTGACCTTGCCTACCCTCATAGCATTCTAGCACGCTATGTCGCTCCTGGCAGACACAGGAAGGAGCGCATGGATGCAGCTAAGAGGGTGTTGCGCTACTTGTGTAGTACGTTGGGCATGGGGCTCGTGCTTGGAGGACGGGCTCGAGTTGTCCTCACTGGTCACGCAGACGCTTCCTGGGTTGACGACTTGGCTACGCAACGGTCGTCACAGGGTTACACCTTCAGCCTTGGCTCCGGCTCTGTCTCTTGGCGGTCTACCCGTTCGTCTTCTGTTCTCAGCTCCAGTTGTGAGGCTGAGATCTACGCTGGGGCCATGGCTGCAAAGGAGTTACGCTGGCTCGCCTACCTGCTGACCGACTTGGGAGAGGTGCCTCGTTCTCCTCCAGTTCTGTACGTCGACAACAAGGCCATGCTTGCCTTGTGTCAGGAGCACAGACTGGAGCACATAACGAAGCACATTGCTCTGCGCTACTTCCTTGCTCGAGAGTTACAGCAGCATGGTCAGCTTCGTCTTGCTTACATGGCCACTCAGGCCAACACTGCTGATATCTTTACCAAGGCACTTCTGCCTTGTGATCATCAGCGCTTTTGTACTATGCTAGGTCTTGTGCCTACTTGGCCTCACTTGCTCACTTCTTGACTCTGCTTGTACTGTGATCTCTATACATATACCTGCATGCTTACACTTGCTAGGTTGTGTTCAGTGTATTGCTTGTTCTCCTTTATATAACTCTGCATGTGAACTGGCCTTGTGTACGTAGACGACTTGGTCTTCGCTACAGCTGACACTGAGGCACTCGCCCACGTAAAGTCGGAGCTGCAGAAGAGACACACGTGCACAGACCTGGGTGAACTGACTAGCTATCTTGGCTTGCGGATCACTCGGGACAGAGCACAGCGCACCATTACCTTGACTCAGTCACACATGGTGCAGCAGGTCCTTCAGCGCTTCGGCTTCACGTACTCCTCGCCACAGTCCACTCCTCTACCTACCGGTCACTCGCTCTCAGCTCCACCTTCGGACGAGTCTGTAGAGCCGAGTGGCCCGTATCCAGAGCTTGTGGGCTGCCTCATGTACCTGATGACTTGCACTCGACCTGGCCTCGCATACCCTCTCAGCCTTCTGGCTCGCTACGTGGCTCCCGGCAGGCACCGAAAGGTGCACTAGGATGCTGCGAAGAGGGTGTTGCGCTACTTGTGCAGTACGTCGGGCATGGGACTCGTGCTTGGAGGACGGGCTCGAGTTGTCCTCACTGGTCACGCAGACGCTTCCTGGGTTGACGACTTGGCTACGCAGCGGTCGTCACAGGGTTACACCTTCAGCCTTGGCTCCGGTTCTGTCTCTTGGCGATCTACCCGCTCGTCTTCTATTCTCAGCTCTAGTTGTGAGGCTGAGATCTACGCTGGGGCCATGGCTGCACAGGAGTTACGCTGGCTCACCTACCTGCTGACCGACTTGGGAGAGGCGCCTCGTTCTCCTCTAGTCCTGTACGTCGACAACAAGGAAATGCTTGCCTTGTGTCAGGAGCACAGACTGGAGCACAGATAGAAGCACATTGTTCTGCGCTACTTCCTTGCTCGAGAGTTGCAGCAGCGTGGTTAGCTTCGTCTTGCTTACGTGGCCTCTCGGGCCAACACTCCTGATGTTTTCACCAAGGCACTTCTGCCTTGTGATCATCAGCGTTTCTGTTCTGTTCTAGGCCTTGTACCTAATGTGCCTCACTTGCTTACTTCTTGACTCTGCTTGTACTGTGATCTCTATACATATGCCTGCATGCTTACACTTGCTAGGTTGTGATCACTGTATTGCTTGTTCTCCTTTATATAACTCTGCATGTGAACTGGCCTTGTGGCCATTTGCTTGTGCTCAGACTGCGTGGTGACTTTGTGATCCACCCTGAGCTTGCTTTGCCTTTCTTGACTGGTCTTGTGACCTCTTGTTCTCCCCCACTTTGCCTATGGGGGTGTGTCAAACATATATGCTTTAGTCTGTCTAGGCTGTAGTGGGGTAGTTCATATAGGGTACAACACTTTTAGGTTTCCTACTTGTATCCACCTGCTTGCTAATTCAGTCATTCCTTCACTATTCTGACACGCTTCTATCTGGAGCATGGCGCTTATGGCCGGAATTCGATTATAAGCGCCCCCCTGTAAAACACTGACATATTATAAGCGCATGCAAATTTTAACCCTAAATGCTGATTAAAACGGTAACGAATTTCGAATTTCTAGCGAGTCAACACCCCCATTTTCACTTTCTTTAACTTTCCAGGACCTACTGGTTGCGCGTCCAGTCAGTATGAGTTGGCACGCGGCCAAAATGACGTGCCAAAGCTCTGTGCACCGTAAAAAAATCGCCCTCGCGCGATTTTGATTCTGGACCCTGTAAAATTTCGATTCGATTCAACTTGCGAGACTGAAATGTACACTTCATATTCAATTACAAGCGCCCCCCTTAAAAAAAACTGATTTTATTATAAGCGCATATGCGCTACTATCCGGGGTAATACGGTACAGTGATCATACCCTAGCAAGTGTAAGCATGCAGGTACATATATAGATCACAGTACAAGTAAAGTCACACAGTAAGCAAGTGAGGCAAAGTAGGCACAAGACATAAAACAGTACAGAAACGTTGATGATCACCAGACTGAAGTGCCTTGGTGAATATATCAGCAGTGTTGGCCCTAGTGGCCACGTAAGCAAGGCTAAGCTGACCACGCTGCTGCAACTCTCGAGCAAGGAAGTAACGCAGAGCGATGTGCTTCGTTCTGTGCTCCAGTCTGTGCTCCCTAAACCCGAAAAAGCCCTTGGGATCTTTTCAAGGCTAAGACCTTTTGTAGGAATGTTGTATTTACGGAAGCGTAATAATAAGATTACTTGAACCTGTCAGAGGTCCACTGGTGATCCCCGATTGATCCTAAGGAAGGGTTACAGGCTCGTTGTCCTGGGGGGTTATGGGCGCACAAACCCGCTACACAAACAAGCCCTTCTATCCCAATGGTCTAGTGGTTGGGATTCTGACATAAGTTTAGGGTTTAGGGTTTAGGGTTTAGGGTTGAACTGCCCTTTTGTGTAGAGGATGAAGGGCTGGTCTGCTGCTGGCAGCCGCAGCACTGTCGCTGTCTTCACGGCTGTCATGAGGTCTTGCAGTGCCTGTCTCTGCTGCTCTCCCCACTCCCATGCCTTGTCCTCCCGCAGCATCCCATTTAGTACTGTCGCTCGTTTGCTGAAGTTCGGCACGAAGCGCCTGTAGTAGCTGAGGAAGCCCAAGACCGCACGCAGCCCTGACTTGTCTCTTGGTTCCCTCAGCCTGTCCAGCACTTGCACCTTCGCTTGCTGGGTACCAATCTGCCCCCCTGTGACCTCATACCCAAGATACTGCACTGTCCGCTCCCCCCACCTGCACTTGTTGGGATGGCAGGTGAGCCCTGCCCCTTCTATGGCGGTCAATGTCCTCTCCACGTCCTCCAGGTGCTGCTGTTCGGTCAAGCTGAAGATCACGACATCATCAATATAGCACGCCGCGTGTTCTATTTCCCGCAGCACCGCGTCCATGACTCTCTGAAACACCGCCGAGGCGTTCCTCAGACCGAAGGGCATGTAAAGCCACTCGTACAGCCCATCCGGTCCGTGGAAAGCCGTTTTCTTCACATCCTCCTCTCTGATCTTGATTTGATTGAACCCCTGTCGCAGGTCCAGCGTCGTGAAGAACACTCCGTCAGCCAGCTTGTCAAAGAGCTCTTCCGCCATCGGCATTGGGTATCTATCTGGCGCTGTAATTTTGTTGAGATCCCTGTAGTCCCCGCACATCCTCCTACTCAGCACCTCGCCTGTCAAGTCCTTCCTGGCCGCCACCACGGTTGGGGTAGCGTATTCTGATTCTGACCTCCTGATCAGTCCGGCTTCCAGTAACTCCTTTATCCTCTCCCTGCAGATCACTTCATCCCCTGGTGGCATCTTCCTCCTGCGGTGGAACACCGGCTCATCACTACTCAATTTCAGCGCCATCTCTTTGATCTTGCACTTCCCCAACTCCAGCAGTGTGAAGGCGAAGCCCTTCCGATGCCTTGCCAGCAGTGCCCGCATCGCTGCCTTCCCTTCTTCGCTCATGCTCTCACCTATCTTCCACTCTGGCTCCTCTTTCTGCAGGCAGGCCCACACCCCTTGCCTCACCGTCGCCACTGTGTTTTCTCCCTCCTTCAATCCCCAGTGCAGCACTGTCTCCTTCCACATCCGCTGCACCAACCACCTCATCATGTACCCATCCATGGCATTCCCCAATGCCCGTCTCCGTTCCTTCTCGCTCACGCCTGGGGCTGCTGTAGCGTTCTCCTTGTATCCCATGGCCAGCTCCCTCTCCAAGGCCGTGGGCTCTTCCCACTGTCCCTTCCTGTGGTCATGCACCAATCCTGGGCCTGGCTGCTTCCCATCCATCTGATAGCCTGCTGCCCCCTCATATGACACCAGGGTAGGCAGTGCCTGCCTTTCCTGTCCCACCTGGTTGCAGGAATAATGCCTGCTGTAGCCCTTCTTGGTCACTGGTGCTGGCGTTCTTCCTGGCTCCAATATGTCGCTCAGCTTCCGTCCCCCAGCTCTCTGCACCCCTTCTATTTCCTTCTGCAGGTCTTCTACTGGTACCACATTCTGCCAGTACATCCTGAGCCTGTGCGCATATGCTCCCATCCGCGCCGCATCACTGCTCACTCCTTTCCCCACCTGTCTGGTCACTCTCTCCCTTACTAGTCTTATCGGTTCTCTCACGTCTCCCTCCATATCCAAGTGCTCCAGCAGGTAAGCCACTCTGCCTTGCCTCGCCTGCACCCACTCCATGACTCTGAACAGATCCTCCATCAGTTGTGTTCGTAGGTCTTGCTCACCCTTGCCCTTCCCTGCCCATGATACCCCTTGGCATTCCCACCCTGCCACCAACAGGTCCACGTGCCCCCAGCTTGCTACCTCAGCTTCCGTAATGGCCCTTACATCGTTCACTCCTCTGCTCATTGCTGCCTTGATCACCTCTCCCTGCAGCAGCTCCGGGAACTCTCTGTGCAACTCCCACGCCTGATGCTCCGCTATTTTCCTCACTTCTGGTGCTTTCTCCACGTAAATCCACTGCTTTACTGCAATTCCATTTCGCGCCACTGCTGCCAGTCCCGCCCCGATTCCTCCGAACAGCTCCACCAGCCGAATGGGTTGCTGCCAATCGGTCTGCTGGCTAGGTTCGTCCATGAAACGCATCCTGGGCTCCCCACCTTGTCCCTTGCCTGTTGCGGCCTGCTTCGCTGTCACCTCCTTCAGATCTGCCCTGTAGGCCCTTTTTGGCTCGGTCCTGACAAACTGCACCGGCAGCTGCCCCAGTGGCTCACCCTTCCTCCACCACCTGGTTCTGAACTCCACTGTCTCCTTCCAGAAGCAGATGGTCATGCCCAATGCAAAGATCATCTCTGTGCCCACCAGGACGTCAAAATCTTCTGACTCTGAGATCCCGCACCTGATTCTAACCGGCGTCTCATGCTTCTCCCCCTTCAGCACCGTCAGTTCTATTGGAGTCCTCGTACAAGGCATCCACTTCGACTCTCCCCCCTCTGCTGTCATCACTAGCATCCCCTTCACCACATGCCTGTCAGGTGCCCACAGTCCCAGCTTCTCGGCCATCCCCTTTCCGAGTATCACGCTCTGCGCTCCAGTGTTTATAATAGCCGTCTTAGCCTTCTCCCCTTCCACTGACAGCGCACCACCTTGGATCAGCAGCACGGAAGTCTGGCAAGCCAACCTCTCCTGGGGGTGCCGTGCTGCTGTGCATCTCTCCTCCTTTTCCTCCGGCTTCTGTCCTCTCTCCCGCTCCTTTCTCAGCTGCTCCTTCCGTGCATCCTTTCCTCCGCTGCGCAACCCCATCTCCTCCCTTCCTCGCCATGCCATGTATGCTGGTTGCTCCTCATGCTCCATCTCATTCTCTCCTCTTCCCGCCCAGACCATGAACGCGGCTTCCTCATCCTGCTCCACATCTTCTTCCTCCTCTTCCTTGGCGTACATCCCCGCCTCTGCTTCCCGTCGTGGTCCCATTGCCTGCAGCTGGGCCTGCAGCCTGCTGATTTGCTTCTCCAGATCTTCTGGTGACTTCTTCGCTGCTCCCTCTCGCTGATAACACTCCTTTGCTGCATGCCCTCCTTTCCCACAGACTTCACACTTCGGTGCCGTTGGACATTCCCGCCGCCGATGCCCTGGCTTGCCACAGGAGTCACAGTTCTTGCAGTCTCGGCGCAAGTGTCCTGGCTGCCCACATCTGTGGCATGTTTGTGTGTCAGGCCTGGTCTCCTCTCTTCCCGCTGCCCTGTCCTTCTCCTCCGGTATCATGGCCGCAGCCCATGTAGGCCCCCTGCCTCGCTCCGCCTGTCTGGGCCTGTATGCTTCATATTTCCTCTGCGCCAGCTCCATCTTCTCTGCCAGTTCAAACACCTCTTCAAGCGTTGTGTCGGCCCCCATCTCATACACCTTCATCCGCAGTCCGCTTCCCAAAGTGCCCTCCAGCCCATCCAGGAATTTACTCACGAGCAGGGCCATGTCTGCGCAAGTCACATCCTCTGCCAGGTTGACCAGCCGGTTATAGTAGGTGAGTAGTGACTCGCCCCGCCCCTTCCTGAAATCTTGGAATTCCCTGATCTTCTCTGCGGTGTGACCTGGAAACTGCCGTTTCAGCCGCCTCAGGAATGCTTCAGTAGGGTCTTCCCCGTACCTTCCTGCCCTTTCCAGTAGCTCATCCATCTTCATCCTGTACAATGTCTCCGCCTCCCCTTCCAATGTGTTTGGCAGACTCAGGAAAAAGTCCACCGAGTCCATGCCGCTCCTTTCGCATCTGTACCGCACGTTGCCCACCTGCATCAGGTAATTCTTCAGCGTGGGGCCCGTGCGCTGATCTCCTGAGAAGCGTGCTGGCACTTCCACTCTCGTGGCCATTACCGTGCTTCCCTTGCCTTCTCCCCACGCCTCGCTCAGCCCTCCTGCTGATCTCCCTGATGCTCCTCTCTCTCTCGCCCGCAGTATTCCTTCCCTCGCCTCTCTAGCCCATTCTAGGCTGTGCATCAGCCCGCTGCCTTCCTCTCTGCTGTTGCGTTGATCCCGTCCTCCCTCACTGGTGCGTCTTCCGTCATGCTGCCAGTACCGATCAGGTGAGTGATACCCTCCGCCGCGCCCCTCATCCCTGCTCTGTTGCCAAAGCTGCGAGCCGTATCCGCCTCCCCGGCTTTCTCCATGTTGCCTGTGCCAGTCGGGCGAGCGCGTCTCGCTTCCCCACCTCTCTCCATGATACCGTTGCAGATCAGGCGAGCGGTAGTCGCCTCCGCGTCTCTCATCACGAGGGTAACGAGGACCTGGAAAGTGCAGCTCCCCCCCGCTTCTCCAGTTGTGATACCTCCGCGGATCTGGTGAGCGCACACTTCCCCCGCGTCCACTGTCCTGGTGCCGCCGTTGCTCTGGCGAGCGGTAGCCGCCTCTGCGCCTTTCTTCCTGCAGCTGCTGCCGTCCTGGCGAGCGGTAGCTGCTTCCGTGCCTCCCGTCCTCGTGCGGGAGACGTGGATCTGGCGAGCGCGCGCCGCCACCGCGTTCCCCGTCACGATTCTGCCGCCGATCTGGCGAGCGCGTACCGCCGCCACGCCCCCCCTCCCGATACATCCGTGGATCTGGCGAGCGCGTGCCTCCGTCGCGTCCCCCATCACGATTCAGCCGAGGCTCTGGCGAGCGCGCACCGCCGCCGCGTCCTCCGTCCGAACGCGCGCCGCCGCCACGTCCCTCGTCACGCTGCTGACGCGGATCTGGAGAGCGCGCGCCACTGCCACGCCCCCCGCCGTCACCTTTCTCTCCGTCGCGCGGCAGGTCTCGAGTACCGCCCTTTCCTTCTGCCTCCGCCGTTCTCGGCTCCGCCGCCACGCCCGCTTGCGCGGGATCGTCGTCATCAACTCCAGCGGGCATCTCGCGCTGCTCGCCTGCGCCTTCCTCCTGGGGTTCGTCATCGCCCTTGGTCTCGCCTTCACGATTCGTCTCACGCACTCGATTCGCCGAGTCGGCCTCGTCTTCTCCATCCACATCAAGATCGCCTTGGCGACCCGAGAAGAGCTCCTCCAGACCTCGCCCGCGACTTCTCTCTTCGCGACGGCGATAGCCTTCCTCCGGCGAGCGGTATGCTCCCGTGTCCTGGCGGTACCCACGACCGCCATCCGCTCCGTGACGCCCGTCCGTCCGCCACGGGTCACTCCCCGTCGTGACGGATCCAGATCCGCCTCTTCCTTCTCGGGCGGATCCTCCCTCCTGGCGATCTGGCGCGAGAGGGACCTGATCCGCACGAAAGGCCGGCCTCCGCGGCGATCGCTCAGGCCGCCGCGGCGACCTCTCCAGCGAGCGCCCGCGCTCACGTGAGCGTTCGCGCCGCGAGCGATCCGCCTCACGGCGACCATAATTCCTGCCGTGACGCATCTCGTACACATCCATGCTTGTACGCGCACCTTTCTGCTTGTTATGAAAGTGACAGAACTCTCACCTCAAAGGTCCTCCCTGAGTGGTGTGCCACCTGCCTGCTCTGGTAAGGTAACAACAGTCCACTATACGAAAGGATAACAAACAGAAAGCATCAGAGGTGTGTGTGAGAGTGAACTTACCTGACCCTGGCTCGAACCGTGCATTTCTCAATGTGCGGCTCGAGCCTAGGTTGGTTCGTTCTCATTGGTTGCAAGGATTTCACCCAAGGTGCTCTCCTACCAACTTCGCGTCAATTTCCCAGCTCCCACCTACCTATCCTCGAATTTGCAAACACAACATAGCTACACCTCCACTACACCACCATGATACTGGCACCTTATATGCACGACCGTGCATATTCGGTGACACATCGCCCATGACGGATGTGGTGGCCCTGAGGGCGATAGTCTCGGCGACGAAGTCGACCCCGGACAGACTACATGCGAGGCTTGCGCACGTCGCCATGGACACCATCCAAAGCTCGGCAAAGCACGAAGTCGTCATTGGGCTGGACCTCAGGTCGACTTCTGGCACTGACTCACCGTGTGTCTCGTGCGTCGGTGGGAAGCTGGCACGACATACCTTCCCCGACCAAGGCTCCGACGACGACGACGTGCTGGCAATCATTCATATCGACCTGTGTGGGCCGTTCCGCGTGGCTGCCAAGGACGGCAGCCTTTACTTCTTGTTGCTGAAGGACCGCAAGACCCGCTACGTGTGGGTGAGGCCGGTCGTTAAGAAGTCGGATGTGCTGCAGGAGTTCGTGCAGTGGCTGGCGGTGACTGAGCGGCAGACAAAGAAGTTGGTATTGATGATGCGCTCTGACTGGGGTGGGGAGTTCCTCGGGAAGAAGTTCACCGACTTCGTGGACGGCAAGGGGATAGTCCACGACCTGACCTGCCTGTACACCCCGCAGCAAAACGGCATGGCAGAGCGGGAGATGAGGACGGTAGTGGAGTCGGTGCGGACGATGCTGCTGCACATGGGCGTGCAGCACCACTGGTGGCACCTTGCTCTACGGCAGGCCGTCTGGGTCAGCAACTGCCTGGAGAGGTCGACGTTGCCGCCGGGGATGACACCATACCAGCTGCTGACCGGGAAGAAGCCCGACTTGTCGCTGGCAAGGGTGTGGGGCTGCATGACGCAGTTCTTGGTCCCCGAGCAGCAGCGAGGTGGAAAGCTAAAGCCGAAGGCCAGGTGGGGCCTTCACCTCGGTGTGTCGGGAGAGAGCAAGGGCTGGGAGCTCCTTGACATCGCCAACAACCGGGTGGTCACCACGTCGGACGTGGTGTTCTACGAGAACATGTCGCTGGAGGTGTGGAAGTCGGAGCACGGGCCGGCGTCAGAACGGACGTCGACCACCCCGCCGACGGACACCTCGACGGCGACGCTGCCTCTGCTCACTGAGGTCGATGAGCTTGCTGATGAGGACGCCGAGGTCGTCCGTCCACCTTCCCCTCCCCCTGCACCCCCTGCCCCTCCCCTCGTGGCCGACCTGCGTGGGCTGACTCCGCTGTCGGCCTCCGGTGATGAGGGGAGCAGTGAGGCGTCGCCTGTGGCGCCAGCCAAGAGCATCCCGGTGGCCGACGTGACGTCCAGCAAGTCGACATGAGAGGGAAGTCAACGCCGGCAGGAGAGGAGCAGGCCAAGGTAAAGCCGACGGTGGTAAAGTCAGCAAAGGGGGCAGAGGCAAGGCAATGGCCGACAGGGGAGCAGGCAGCAGCCAAGCCGACCGGGCAGTCGGCAGGGGAGCCGACCACAGTAGAGAAGTCGGCATGGACGCCGGCTGTGGAGCAGCAGGATGCTGATGTCAATGACGTTGGTGAAGAGGAAGCTGAGCAGGCTGACGCCGAGGAGTCCACCGACACCACCATGGTGGAAGTCGGACCACGGCGGACAGGCCAACTTCGGAGGCCGCCTGACTTCTTCGCCCCAGCTGCCTTCACCACGGTGTACGACGAGGTCGATGACGACCTGCTGTACGACGATGCCGAGGAGGACAAACACTTGCCAGAGCTCGACCCCGACATGCACGCCGACCCTGAGCACCACTGGGACATCTCGACGATGGCGGTGAAGGAGGCCTTAGCAAGCTGGAAGGGCAAGGCGGTGAAGGCCTCCATGGAAGAGGAAATCCGCAGCCTAATCAGCATGGGGACGTGGGAGCTGGTCGAACGCCCACCCGGGGTGAACATCATGAAGAACAGGTGGGTGCTGACGACGAAGTACCACATCGACGATACCGTCGAGCGCGAGAAGGCGAGGCTGGTCGTGGAGGGCTTCACACAGGTGTATGGCGCCGACTACGACGAGACGTACGCGCCGGTTAGCAGCTATGTCACGCTGAGGACCTTCCTCAGCATCGTCGCCGTGCTCAACCTCAACCTGATGCAGCTCGACATGAAGAACGCCTTCTTGCAGAGCAAGCTCGACCGGGTGCTCTACATGTACCAGCCGGACCACTTCAGCGACGGGACCGGCCGGGTGTGTAAGCTGCTGAAGAGCCTGTACGGGCTGAAGCAGTCGCTGCTGCTGTGGTACAAGGCACTCAACGACGTTCTGGTCGGCGCCGGGTGGAAGAAGAGCCAGGTCGACGAGGCTCCGTACTTCAAGGTTGACAAGGTGGCCTGCTGGGTGCTGGTCTACGTCGACGACCTGCTCGCTGCCAGCAGCAGTGCCGAGATGCTGAAAGAGCTGAAGGAGCTGCTGGAGGCCGCCTTCGAGCTGCGGGAGATCTCGCCGGTGCAGAAGTACCTCGGGCTGGAGAATAATGCACGATTTTCTCTGTACATGTGCGTTAGATACCTTTCAAACCTTGTTAGTTCACTAGATAAATATATTTTCTACCTTCTGTTTGAGTGAGACAGCTAGATTCCCTGTACTTTGTGAGATCTGAGCGCTTCCGTTCTCCTTGGCACTTGCACTCTAAGTTCCCATACTGACCTCCCTGGCCAATGCACCATTTTCTCTATACATGTGCGTTAGATACCTTTCAAACCTTTTTAGTTGACTAGATTAATATATTTCCCACATTCTGATCGAGTGAGACCGCTAGATTCCCTGTACTTTGAGAGATCAAAGCGTTTCCGTTCTCCCTGGCCCCACTTGCACTATAAGTGCGAATGTCGGCCAGACTGGCCGATGCACCATTTTCTCTATACATGTGCGTTAGATACCTTTCAAACCTTTCTAGTTCACTAGATTAATATATTTTCTACCTTTTGTTTGAGTGAGACCGCTAGATTCCCTGTACTTTGCGAGATCTCAGCGCTTCCGTTCTCCCTGACACTTGCACTCTAAGTTCCCATACCGACCTGCCTGGCCAATGCACCATTTTTTCTATACATGTGCGTTAGATACCTTTCAAACCTTATTAGTTCACTAGATTCAAATATATTTAATACCTACGGATTGGGTGAGACCGCTAGATTCCCTGTACTTTGCGAGATCTGAGCGTTTCCGTTCTCATTGGCACTTGTACTCTAAGTTCCCATACCGACCTACCTGACCAATGCACCATTTCCCCATACATGTGCCTTAGATACCTTCCAAATCTTGTTAGTTCACTAGATTAATACATTTCCCACCTTGTGATCGAGTGAGACCGCTAGATTCCATGTACTTTGTGAGATTTGAGCGTTTCCGTTCTCCCTGGCCCCACTTGCACTGTAAGTGCGCATGCCGGCCAGACTGGCCGATGCACTATTTTCTCTATACATGTGCGTTAGATACCTTTCAAACCCTTCTAGTTCACTAGATTGATATATTTCCTACCTTCTGTTTGAGTGAGACCGCTAGATTCCCTGTACTTTGCAAGATCTGAGCGCTTCTGTTCTCCTTGGCACTTGCACTTTAAGTTCCCATACCGACCTGCCAACAATGCACTGTCAGAATGTTATAATTGTCTAGCCTGCAGTGTGGTACTCTATAGCGAGTACAACCCAATTAGGGTTTCCTATATGTATGCCAACTGCTGCTAGTGCAAACCACTCCTTTGCTCATTTCTCGCTTGCCTAGCTAGGTAAACCCTAGCTATGGCTCCTTACTCTCGCTACTATTCTGACATGGCATCAGAGACTGTTAAGTCCTGGCCTGTGGGCCCCACTTGCTTCCGCTGCCTTCCTGTCTGTCGCGCGCCCCGTGGCGCGCGACGCTTTTTTCTTCCCGCCACGCGGTCGGGGCGCATGGCGGTTTTCTGCCCGCCGTGTGCCCTGGGGCGCGCGGCGGTTTTCTACATGGCGCGCCCCCCCGGTCGACCCTCGCGTCGCCCCCAGGGACCAGCGCGCTGCCCCCCATTGCCCGTCGCGGCGCCTTGGGGGCCCTCGCGCGGCCCCTCCTGTCACCCGTCGAGCCGCCCTTGGGGGCCCGTGCGCGGCCCCCCTCCCGTCACCCGCCGTGGCGCCCTCGGAGGGCCCGCGCCCTGCTCCTTCGTGGCGCCCAGGAGACCCCCCCGCCGCCTCCCTTTCCCTCCGTGAACCGCCCCTGCTGCTTCCCGCGCTCCTGCCTGCGTTAGGGTTTGGGGGTGGCGGGCATGGGGGTGACCGGTGTGGGTAACCTGCAGCTCCTCCTCCTCCTCCGTCTCCCACTGCTGCAGCTGCCGCTGAGGGGGGTGGGTGTGTGGGAGCCGAGGGTTTGGGGTTTAAGGGGGGTGCCGTGGGAGTGGAGCTAGGGTTTCAGCAGAGGGTGTGTGAGAGGGGTGTGGGACGGTCGGAGGAGGTTGAGCGGAGGCTGCTGTCTTGTCGTCCGCAGCACCTGTAGTCCGGGGCGCTGTCCTGGTAGCCCAGAGAGCCTGCTGCGCCTGTCGCCCGTGGGTCCGTTGCTCCTGCCGCTCTTCGTAGCCGCCGAGCCAGTTACTCCAGTAGTCCGGGGCGCTGTCCCGGTAGCCACTGTGCCAGCCGCTCCTGTTGCCCGTGTGTCTGCAGCTTCAGCCGTCGCCTCCTATCTCCTTTCCTCTTACAGTCCCACCTCCTCCTCCTCAATTGCCCTTTGTGAATGCCTCTAGCCTTGCTTGTCCTTGTGAACCTGCTCTATGCCTGCTTGCTGTGCTGATTATACCCCACTTTGACTATGTGGGTGTGTCAGAATGTTATAATTGTCTAGCCTGCAGTGAGGTACTCTATAGCGAGTACAACCCAATTAGGGTTTCCTATATGTATGCCAACTGCTGCTAGTGCAAACCACTCCTTTGCTCATTTCTCGCTTGCCTAGCTAGGTAAACCCTAGCTATGGCTCCTTACTCTCGCTACTATTCTGACATGCACCATTTTCTCTATACATGTGCGTTAGATACCTTTCAAACCTTCTTAGTTCACTAGATTAACATACTTCCTACCTTCTGATCGAGTGAGACCGCTAGATTCCCTGTACTTTGCGAGACCTGAGCGTTTCCGTTCTCCTTGGCACTTGCACTCTAAGTTCCCATACCGACCGGCCTGGCCATTGCACCATTTGCTCTATACATGTGCGTTAGATACCTTCCAAACCCTTCTAGTTCACTAGATTAATATATTTTCTACCTCCTGTTTGATTGAGACCGCTAGATTCCCGGTACTTTACGAGATCTGAGCGTTTCCGTTCTCCTTGGCACTTGCACTCCAAGTTCCATACCGAACTGTCTGGTCAATGCACCATTTTCTCTATACATGTGCGTTAGATATATTTCAAACCTTATTAGTTCACTAGATTAATATATTTCCCACCTTTTGATCGAGTGAGACCGCTAGGTTCCATGTACTTGGTGAGATTTGAGTGTTTCCGTTCTCCTGGCCCCACTTGCACTATAAGTGCGCATGCCGGCCAGACTGGCCGATGCACCATTTTCTCTATACATGTGCGTTAGATACCTAGCCCTTCTAGTTCACTAGATTAATATATTTCCTACCTCTGTTTGAGTGTGACCGCTAGACTCCCTGTACTTTGCGAGATCTAAGCGCTTCCGTTCTCCCTGACACTTGTGTCAAACTATTGTAATGTTCATATTGTGTAGGCTGTAGTAAGGTAGCCCATAAGGGGTACAACCCAAATAGGGTTAGTACTTGTGCCCACTTTCATCTCAGTTCATTCATTCTCGTTCAGTATTCTTGACATGGTTTCAGAGCAGGTTCTGTTCGAGGACCGTTTTTTAAGGGCCCACCAAATAGTTCCCTGCCCGTAGCGCGTTACCCTGCTCGTAGCGCCCTACCCTACTCGTCGCGCTGGCCCACCAATCGCGCTGCCCGGCGCTGCCCGCGCGTTGCCCTGTTGGCTGCCGCGCCGCCCTGCCCTGCCCGTTGTGCCGCCCTACTGGCCGCGCTATGCCCTGACCTTCCCGTCGCGCCGCCCTGCCAGTTGCGCACTGCCCTGCCCTGCCCGTCTCGCCGCCCTGCTGGTCGCGCGCCGCCCTTTGCAGCCCGTGCGCCGCCCTTTGCAGCCCACGCGCCGCCCTTTGCAGCCCGCGCGCCGCCCTTTGCAGCCCGCGCGCCGCACAGCTGCTTGCGCGCCGCCCTTTGCAGCCCGCGTGCCGCCTTGCTGCCAGCGCGCCGCTCGTCGCTGCGCCGCCCTGCCCTACCCGCGCGCCGCTCGCCGCCGCGCCGCCCTGCCCTGCTCGCGCGCCGCTCGCCGCCGTGCCGCCCTGCCCTGCCTGCTCGCCGCTCGCCGCCGCGCCGCCCTGCCCTGCCCGCGCGCCGCTCGCCGCCGCGCCACCCTGGCCTGCTAGTGCGCCGCCCTGCCCTGCCCTGCCTGCGTGCCGCCCTGCTGGCCGCAGCCCTGCCGCTGCCCTACCCTGCCAGTTGCGCCACCCTGCCCTAGCCGTGCGCCGCCCTGCCCGTCGCGCCGTCCTTGCTTGCGTGCTGCCTTGCTGCGCACGCGCCACCCTGCTCTGCTGGCTATGGCTACTCTCAGCGTCCTCACGTTCGATCATGAGGGCCGTCCGATCGAGTTCGATGCGTGGCTCGATGATCTGCAGCTGTACCTACTGAGCGATTCTAGAGACGGCGTTTCGTTTTTTGACCTCACGTCTGGAGCCTCTCTCGCCCCTCCCGACACAGCTGAAAGTGCGACTCGCTCACAGTGGCTTACTCGTGACGCTGCTGCTCGCCTAGCCGTTTGCAACCACTTGCCGTTAGCCGAACGCGCTCACTTTGGCCAGCTTAAGACTGCTAGAGCCCTGTATGACGCTGTACTCGCTCGTTAATCCTCCCCGGCCACTGCTGCTCTAGGCCGCCTTATACTGCCCTACCTTTTTCCCGAGCTGTCCGCCTTTGCCACAGTTGCCGACCTCATCACTCACCTTCGCACTAGTGACACACGCTACCGCGCCGCACTTCCCACCGAGTTTCTCGCCAAGACCCCCCTCCTCCCCCCCCCCCATCTACATCGCTCTCTACTTCATTGTCACCCGCCTCCCTGACTCCTTAGTGCAGTCAAGGACCTCTTTCTCGCCATTGACCCCACGGACCTTATTGTCGACCTACTCGAGAAGCACCTCCTTGCTGCTGAGGCTAGCATAGTCGCTGTAGGTGCTGCTCGTGGCACTCCTCGCACTCCCTCCTTTGAGGGGTGTTCCTCCTCCCCCCTTGTCCCCTCAGTCGCTTCTGCTGCTGCTGTTGACTTCCTTCGTGCTGAGGAGGTCGGCACTGCGTCTGCTCCTAGTGGGAGGCGCCGTGGCGGCAAGGGCAAGGGAGGCAAGGGTGGTGGGGGTGGCAGCGGTGGAGGCGGTGGTGGGGGCGGTGGAGGCGGCAGTGGTGGCGGAGGGAGTGGTGGTTGGGGTGGAGGCGTTGGTGGCGGCGGTGGTGGCGGCAGTGGGAGTGGTGGTGGCGGCAGTGGTGGCGGCAGTGGGAGTGGTGGCGGCGGCAGTGGTGGGCAGCCGGGGTGGTACCGGTCAGAGGGGAGGTTCTGGCGGTGGTCAGAGGCAGCAGCAGCAGCGTCAGCGTGAGGCCCTTACGCCCTAGGAGCTTCGTGAGTGGTTTGCTCAGCGTGGGGCGTCTGGGGGTAGTGTTCGCTACCAGTACGTCATTCGCACAGGTGACCGCGCTGGTCAGACATGCGGGACAGTTAGTCACACCCACTCCCGTCTTGACGAGGCCTGGCGCACAGAGTTTCCCGACGCGACTGAGTTCCCCCGCTGGCTAGAGCTGCTTAGGCAGGGTGTGGATATATTTGCTCTTGACTATGATGCTATCCTTGCTGCCATGTATGCATTGACTGTTAGTGCTGAGGGTGACTGTTACCTGTGTGTGCCGCCCGACCCAGGTATAGAGGCTGCTGCTCTAGGTGCTAGTGAGTCTGCTCTCTCTGGTACTGCGCCTGCTGAGGCCTTGCACACCTTCACGCTTGACTCAGGTGCTTCCCGCTGTTTCTTTCGCGACAGTACCACAGTCACACCACTCCCTGCACTCGTTGCTGTCAGACTGGCTGACCCCTCAGGCGGCCCAGTTCTTGCCCGTTCCTCCACTGTTCTTCCGTGTCCGGCGGTTCCGTCCGGCTCACTCTCAGTTCTTCACCTCCCCTCGTTCTCTACGAACTTGGTGAGTACTGCTGCCCTCCAGGATGCGATGGTCACTACCACCACTCCTGGGGGTCAGCGTGTGTCGATCTGCACGTGTACACGGACGGGCCGTCACCTGGCCACGTTCACCCGTCGGCCTGGGTCGAGTCTGTACACACTGACTACTGAGCCTCCTCAGGTAGCTGCGTCTGCGTCCGCGTCAGGTCAGCTAGCAGCCCCCTGCTCGTGTCGCCTCCTATCGCACCAGACTCTCCTTTGGCACCACCGCATTGGTCACCCCTCCCTGCCACGCCTCCGTGGCATGCACTCCCGCCTCCTTGTCTCTGGTCTTCCCAGGTCTTTGCCTCCCCTCCCACCCTCGCCTGCCCCTCCCTGCCTTCCCTGTGTCGAGGGGCAGCAGCGCGCCGCTCCTCACTCCTCCTCGTTTTCCCCGATGACTGCTCCCCTGCAGACTCTCCACATGGACGTGTGGGGCCCAGCCCGCGTCCGTGGACAGGGCCGAGAGCGCTACTTTCTGCTGGTTGTTGACGACTACTCGCGTTACACCACGGTCTTCCCCTTGCGCAGCAAGGGGGAGGTCCCTGATTTTTTTATCCCTTGGATCCGCGCTGTCCGTCTCCAGCTCTGCGAGCGGTTCCACGAGGACCTTCCTGTCCTGTGTCCGCACTCTGACAGAGGTGGTGAGTTTGCCTCCGACCTCTTGCGGGACTTATGTTGTTGGGAGGGCATTCGCCAGTCGTTCACGCTTCTGGCCTCTCCGCAGCAGAATGGGGTTGCTGAGCGCCGCATTGGCTTAGTCATGGAGGTCGCTCGTACCTCCATGATCCATGCGGCTGCTCCTCATTTTCTGTGGCCGTTTGCGGTCCGGTACGCTGCGCATCAGCTCAACCTCTGGCCCCATGTCTCCTTGCCGGAGACCTCGCCTACACTGCATTGGACGGGGAAGGTTGGCGATGCGTCGGTGTTCCGGGTCTGGGGCTCTCGTGCCTTTGTCCGCGATACTTCCGTGGACAAGCTCTCCTCCCGCGCCATTCCCTGTGTCTTCCTTGGCTTTCCCCCTGACGCGCCTGGCTGGCAGTTTTACCACCCCACCTCGCGCCGTGTCCTGCCCTCTCAGGACGTCACGTTTGACGGGTCGGTTCCCTTTTACCGTCTCTTCCCCTACCGCACTGCCCCTCTCCCCCCCCCCCGCCGCTCTTCCTTGCACCAGGTCCTCCTCCGGTATACCCCCTCCCCCCTCAGGGTCCTGCTCCCTCAGGTGTGTCTCAGGTAGACCCTGTCGAGCCTGTCGAGGTCGCTGTCGATTCTGGTGCTGCTGGGGGTGGTGGTGCTGGGGGTGGTGCTGCTAGGGGTGCTGTGTCTGGGGGTGCTGAGCCTGAGCGTGCGGGGCCTGGGGGTGCTGAGCCTGGGGTTGCTGAGTCTGAGGGTGCGAAGCCTGGGGGTGCTGAGCCTGATGGTGCTGAGCCTGGGGGTGCTGAGCCTAAGCGTGCTGAGCCTGGAGGTAGTTTGTCTGCTGGAGGTCCTACGGGTGCCTCGTCACGGCGGGAGCCTCTCTCTCCACCGCAGCTGCGCGAGTGGTTTGCTCGGCGCACCCGCCTTTGGAGTGGCGCTGCTGGAGCTGGGGGGCCTGCAGCTGGAGGCCCTGGAGCTGGAGGCACTGGAGCTGCTGGTCCTGGAGTTGCTGGTGCTGCTGGTCCCGGAGGTGCTCGTACTGGAGGTACCGGAGCTGCTGGAGCTGGTGGTACTGCAGGCGCTGGAGCTGGAGACCCTGGAGCTGGAGGCGCTGGAGCTGGAGGTACCGGAGGTGCTGGAGCTGCTGGTGCTGGAGGTGCTGGAGCCGCTGGTCCCGGAGGTGCTCGTACTGGAGGTGCAGGAGCTGCTGGAGCTGGAGGTGCTGCAAGTATTGGAGCTGGAGGCGCTGGAGCTGGAGGTAGCGGAGGTGCTGGAGCTGCTGGTCCTGGAGGTGCTGGAGGTGCTGGAGCCGCTGGTCCCGGAGGTGCTCGTACTGGAGGTACTGGAGCTGCTGGAGCTGGTGGTGCTGCAAGCGTTGGAGCTGGAGACCCTGGAGCTGGAGACCCTGGAGCTGGAGGTGCTGGCCCTGGGGGTGCTGGTGCTGTCGGTGCTGGTTTTGGAGGCACTGTGTGGCTGCGACCGTACTTCGTTCCACTGCTTCAGCAGGTTCTTGGTCTTCCGTCTTCTACTGGCCTTACTCCTCCCTTACTGTGTCCACCGCCTGACCAGTCGCAGCCGCAGTTACAGCCAGCCTCCCCACTGCCTTCTCCTTCTCCTTACACTGAGCAGACAGACTCTCTTACCGAGCATCGTGAGCCTGCGTCTCCTCCTGCGTCGCCTGTTCGCGCTGTTCGCACTGGTCGCCGTGTTCCTCGTCAGCGTCCTCATCCTGTCCCTGGCACGCACCCTATGGCACGTCGTCCTTCCTCTGTTCCACAGCGTGTCCCTCTGCCGTCTCCTCCTGCGTCATCTCTTCCTGACGTTCTAGACCCTGCGTCCGACCTTGCTCGTGCTGTCAGTCCTACTGTCACACGTCTTCTAGCCACTGTTGTCACTGACCCTTCG
The DNA here is from genome assembly GCA_947471745.1 of Closterium sp. Naga37s-1. NCBI lineage: Eukaryota > Viridiplantae > Streptophyta > Zygnematophyceae > Desmidiales > Closteriaceae > Closterium > Closterium sp. Naga37s-1. Next base: position 1,946,798 of record CANJKZ010001146.1, read on the forward strand.
TTTGAGTCCACTGCTGCGTCTGCCCTAGTTGCTGAGCTTGTTGACTTTGCTGCCGCCTGTCGTCTCGACTACGCCGCTAGTCTTGTTGCTGACTCTGAGTCTGACTGTCCTCCGTCCGTCGGGGGTGAGTGTGCTCTTGGCACGGACGTCCTTGAGGACAGGCAGGAGGACTTTGAGTGTTTTGCAGCTGCTGTACCTCATCTCGTGTCCATGCTGATTGCACATGAGGGAGACCCAGATGCACCAGACATCCCGACCCCGCGCTCTTATGCAGAGGCGATAGAGGGTCCCTACTCCTCTCAATGGCAGACAGCCATGGACGCAGAGATGGCATCTTGGAAGTCCACAGGCACTTACGTCGACGCAGTTCCCCCTCCGGGGGCGAACATAGTCGATGGCATGTGTATTTTCAGGGTGAAGCGGCCGCTGGGTCCTCCGCCTGTCTTCAAGGCGCGTTACGTTGCACGAGGCTTCAGTCAGCGACAGAGAGTTGACTTCTTCTAGACCTTCTCCCCTACCCCAAAGATGACCGCTCTTCGGGTGCTGCTGCACGTCGCCGCTCAGCGTGACTACGAGCTTCACTCTCTTGACTTCAGCACAACTTTCTTACAGGGCAGCCTGCACGAGGAGATCTGGCTGCGCCGCCCACCTGGCTTTACTGGGTCGTTTCCTGCAGGTACCCAGTGGAGCCTCCGGCGGCCAGTCTACGATCTCCGACAGGTGCCTCGCGAGTGGCACGATACGCCGAGGACGACGCTTGCGGCTCTTGGGTTTGCTCCTTCGACTGCTGACCCGTCGCTGTTTCTACGCACCGACACTTCGCTGCCGCCGTTCTACATCCTCGTGTACGTCGACGACTTGGTCTTTGCCACTGCTGACACTGAGGGACTGGCCCACGTGATGTCGGAGCTGCAGAAGAGACACACGTGCACAGACCTGGGTGAGCTGCGCAGCTATCTTGGCTTGCAGATCACACGGGACAGAGCACGGCACACCATTACATTGACTCCGTCACACATGGTGCAGCAGGTTCTTCAGCGCTTCTGCTTCCAGTACTCCTCGCCACAGTCCACTCCTCCGCCTACCGGTCACTCGCTCTCAGCTCCACCTTCGGACGAGTCCGTAGAGCCGAGTGGCCCGTATCCAGAGCTTGTCGGCTGCCTCATGTACCTGATGACCTGCACTCGACCTGACCTTGCCTACCCTCTTAGCATCCTGGCACGCTACGTTGCGCCCAGGAGACACCGACCAGAGAACTGGGAGGCAGCTAAGAGGGTGTTGCGCTACTTGCGCAGTACGTCGGGCATGGGGCTCGTGCTTGGAGGACGGGGTCCAGTTGTCCTCACTGGACACGCAGACGCGTCTTGGGTTGACGTCTTGGCTACGCAGCAATCGTCACAGGGTTACACTTTTAGCCTTGGCTCCGGCTCTGTTTCTTGGCGGTCTACCCGCTCGTCTTCTGTTCTCAGTTCCAGTTGTGAGGCTGAGATCTATGCAGGGGCCATGGCTGCACAAGAGTTACGCTGGCTCACCTACCTGCTGACCGACTTGGGAGAGCCGCCTCGTTCTCCTCCAGTTCTGTACGTCGACAACAAGGCCATAATTGCCTTGTGTCAGGAGCACAGACTGGAGCACAGGACGAAGCACATCGCTCTGCGTTACTTCCTTGCTCGAGAGTTGCAGCAGCGTGGTCAGCTTCGTGTTGCTTACGTGGCCTCTCGGGCCAACACTGCTGATATATTCACCAAGGCACTTCAGCCTTGTGATCATCAGCGCTTCTGTACTGTTTTAGGCCTTGTGCCTACGTGGTCTCACTTGCTCACTTCGTGACTTTGCTTGAACTGTGATCTATATACTTATACCTCCATGCTTCCACTTGCTTGGTTTTGATCACTATACTGTTTGTTCTCCATTATAAAACTCCGCTTGTGAACTGGCCTTGTGGCCATTTGCTTGTGCTCAGAGTGTGTGGTGACTTCGTGATCCACCCTGAGCTTGCTTTGCTTTCCTTGACTAGTCTTGTGACCTCTTGTTCTCCCCCACTTTGCCTATGGGGGTGTGTCAAACTATTGTAATGTTCATATTGTGTAGGCTGTAGTGGGGTAGCCCATAAGAGGTACACCCAATTAGGGTTAGTACTTGTACCCACTTTCATCTTAGTTCATTCATTCTCGTTCAGTATTCTTGACAACTTGCACTCTAAGTTCCCATACCGACCTGCCTGAACAATGCACCATATTCTCTATACATGTGCGTTAGATACCTTTCAAACCTTATTAGTTCACTAGATTAATATATTTACTACCTTCTGATCGGTTGAGAACGCTAGATTCCCTGTACTTTGCGAGATCTGAGCGTTTCCGTTTTCCTTGGCACTTGCACTCTAAGTTCCCATACTGACCTGCCTGGCCAATGCACCATTTTCTTTATACATGTGCCTTAGATAAATATATTCCCCACATTCTGATCGAGTGAGACCGCTAGATTCCCTTTACTTTGTGAGATTTGAGCGTTTCCGTTCTCCCTGCCCCCATTTGCACTATAAATGAGCATGCCGGCCAGACTGACTGATGCACCATTTTCTCTATACATGTGCGTTAGATACATTTCAAACCCTTCTAGTTCACTAGATAAATATATTTCCTACCTTCTGTTTGCGTGGGACCACTAGATTCCAAGTACTTTGAGAGATCTGGGCGCTTCCGTTCTCCCTGACCCTTGCACTCTGAGTTCCCATACCGACATGCCTGAACAATGCACCATTTTCTCTATACATGTACGTTAGATACCTTTCAAACCGTTCTAGTTCACTAGATTAATGTATTTCCTACCTTCTATTTGAGTGACACCACTAGAATCCCTGTACTTTGTGAGACCTGAGCGCTTCCGTTCTCCGTGACACTTGCACTCTAAGATCCCATACCGACCTGCCTGAACTATGCACCATTCTCTATACATGTGCGCTAGATACTTTTCAAACCTTGTTAGTTCACTGAATTAATATATTTCCTACCTTCTGATCGAGTGAGACCGCTAGATTCCTGTACTTTGCGAGATCTGAGCGTTTCCGTTCTCCCTGACACATGCACTCTAAGATCCCATACCGACCTGCCAACAATGCACCATTTTCTCTATACATGTGCGTTAGATACCTTTCAAACCGTTCTAGTTCACTAGATTAATATACTTCCTTCCTTCTGATCGAGTGAGACCGTTAAATTCCCTGTATTTTGCGAGATTCGGGCGCTTCCGTTCTCCGTGACACTTGCACTCTAAGTTCCCATACCGACCTGCCAGGCAAATGCACCATTTTCTATATACATGTGCGCTAGATACCTTTCAAACCGTTCTAGTTCACTAGATTAATATATTTCCTACCTTCTGTTTGAGTGAGACCACTAGATTCCCTGTAGTTTGCGAGATCCGAGCGCTTCCGTTCTCCCTGACACTTGCCCTCTAAGTTCTCATACTGACCTGCCAACAATGCACCATTTTCTCCATGTGCGTTAGATACCTTTCAAACCTTGTTAGTTCACTAGATTATTATATTTCCTATTTTCTGATTGAGTGAGACCGCTAGATTCCCTGTACTTTGCGAGATCTGAGCGTTTCCGTTCTCCTTGGCACTTGCACTCTAAGTTCCCATACCGACCTGCCTGGCCAATGCACCATTTTCTCTATACATGTGCATTAGATACCTTCCAAACCCTTCTAGTTCACTAGATTAATATATTTTCTACCTCCTGTTTGAGTGAGACTGCTAGATTCCCAGTACTTGGCGAGATCTGAGCGCTTCCGTTCTCCCTGACACTTGCACTCTAAGTTCCTATACCGACTTGCCTGGCCAATGCACCATTTTCTCTATATATGTGCGTTAAAAAACTTTCAAACCTTGTTAGTTCACTAGATAAATATATTTCCTACCTTCTGATCGAGTGAGACCACTAGATTCCCTGTACTTTGCGAGATCTGAGTGTTTCCGTTCTCCTTGGCACTTGCACTCCAAGTTCCCACACCGACCTGCCTGGCCAATGCACCATTTTCTCTATACATGTGCGTTAGATACCTTTCAAACCTTATTAGTTCACTAGATTAATATATTGCCCACCTTTTGATTGAGTGAGACCGCTAGATTCCCTGTACTTGGTGAGATTTGAGTGTTTCCGTTCTCCCTGGCCCCACTTGCACTATAAGTGCGCATGCCGGCCAGACCGGCCGATGCACCATTTTCCCTATACATGTGCGTTAGATACCTAGCCCTTCTAGTTTACTAGATTAATCAATTTCTTACCTTCTATTTGAGTGAGACCGCTAGACTCCCTGTACTTTGCGAGATCTGAGCGCTTCCGCTCCCTGACACTTGCACTCTAAGTTCCCATACCGACCTGCCTGAACAATGCACCATTCTCTCTATACATGTGCGTTAGATACCTTTCAAAACTTATTAGTTCACTAGATTAATATATTTCGTACCTTCTGATCGGTTGAGACCGCTAGATTCCATGTACTTTGCGAGATCTGAGCGTTTCCGTTCTCCTTGGCACTTGCACTCTAAGTTCCCATACCGACCTGTCTGGCTAATGCACCATTTTATCTATACATATGCCTTAGATGATGGAAAACGAGCGAATCTGGAGAGCGTACAAGAGATTAAGTCCGCCGATTTCGATGGAACATTGCGTGCAGCTCACGTAACCTTAAACTATGAGCAGGTACGCCTTGGAAAGGTCTTAATCGCTACTTTCCAGAATGGTATCGCACGCCTTCAACCAAGATCTAGGCTGATCGCTATCGCGATTTAAGTGCGACGGGGTATCCTGGCAGAATGACTTGGTAGCCATGGATTAGATCAAGAAAGTAGCTTTAGCAACAGTTCTGATCTGCATCGTGACGAGTTTGTCAAACCCTACCAACCCAACCCTCGCCCTACAACAATCCTCAACAACCCAAAGTTCCAAACTAGCAACACCAAATGTGTTGTAGTGAATAGCAAAGGTTTGTTGGTGCTTGTTGGGTGCGAGATCAATTCCAGCCCGCAACAAGTCTAGCAAGCATATTTTGCCCAAACCCTCAGCCCACAACCAGCTAGAGAAAAATACCACAACCACCTACACAATCAACACTCCCCCTTGCTCGTGCTGGAGGTGGCTGAACACCACTGGGCAAAATCATTCACTACACTCCCCCTTGCCCAGAGAGGGGCGCCATCCACACCATGATGTCGTCAAGGCAGAGAAGCACCAGCCCTCCCACATCCTGCTCAGGCACCATGCCAATATCGGGCTGCGTCCCCAACAAGGACATGCACACACCATGCCGCTCAAAGGGAAGGAAGATGAGCCATAAGACAGAAATCAAGCCCAACCTTACCCCCATCAGCATCCACAAGCATGCACTTCGCCCAATCATGCTCCTCATGATCATGCATGCAAGCATAATGTGCGTTTGGTGTAAACCTGTCAGGGGGCCGGGAGGTGCGTTTGCTGCGGCGCAAAGGTGATGCCTCCCCCTGCTCCAAACTTTGCAGCTTCTCCTTCCAAGTCACTCTCTTCATGGGGGACCGTGGTGGCTTGGACAGCTCTGCTGCAGCTCTTGAGGCTGCTGCGGGTCATGGACCGGTTTGTTAGGGTCAGGGGTGGAACCACCAATTGGGGAATCCTCATGGCGAGGTGCAGCTGCCTTGTGTTCCTCCTGCTGCTCCTCTACCTCCTCTCCAGGGTCCTCCCATGTCCCCTCAAAGATGGAAGAGGTGTAGGGATCGTGGAGGGAGCTCCCAACTGTACTAGCACCACGCTCCTTCCACCCGTTGTAGCTCAGCCCCTCGTTGAAAACCACATCCCGGCTTTCCACCACCCGCTGATCCGCCACACTCCACAACATCCAAGCTTTGCTCCTCTCCGACACCCCAAGGAAAATGCCCCATTGTGCCTTAGGATCCAGCTTCCTCCGTTGTTGGTCGGGCACTTTGTACTGCGCCATGCACCCCCACACTCGTGCCATGGACACACTAGGCACCTTCCTGGTCCACATGAAGTATGGGCTCTTGCCCCCTAGCCCCTTGCTGCCCATCCGGTTCTTAACCCAATTGGCATATTGCACTGCTGCCCCCACCAAGTATGGTCCAGCTGCGCATGAGCAAGCATGGCTCGGGCAAGGTCAATGAGGGTTCAGTTTAGCCGCTCCGCTGACCCATTTTGTTGCTGCGGCATGTAGGCAACTGAAAGCTGGTGGATGATGCCCTTGTCTTCAAGGAAAGACTCCAGATCCTTCCCCATGTACTCCCCACCCCGATCAGACCTAAGTTTTTTCACCTTAGCCCCGGATTCCCTCTCCGCATAGCGTATCCAACGCTTGAACACCTTGACCACCTCATCCTTGGTTTTCACCAAGGTGACCCAACTGAGGCGGCTGTAGTCATCCAGAAAGGTGATGAAGTACCTGCTGCCCTTCTCCCTATCCGGTGTTTGCATTGGGCCACATACATCCGTGTGCACCAACTCAAGAGGTGCGGAGTCTCTAGTGGTGGAGGTAGGGAAAGAGGTCCTTGGCAGCTTCCCGGTCGTGCAATCAGGGCACTTGCTTGGCTGCCCACCACCCTCCTTGATCTCCACACCTTTCAGCTCCCCCTTCTTCACACACTCCACAAGCTGTTGCTTTCCCGCATGCCCCATGCGTAGGTGCAGCAAATCCGCCGTCACCTGCTCCACGTCCTTCCAACGGGTGCTACAAGCGGCTTCCTCAGCTTCATCCCCATGTGCCCTCTCCACCTGAGGCACACACACTGGGACAACGTATAAACCCTTGTCTAACTTGGCCTCCATCACCACAGCTCCCCTTGCGAACTGTGCACCCATCCATAGTGAAGGCGCATATGTATTTTTGCCTAGTAAGCTGAGAGCATAAGAGGAGGTTGGCTGCCAATCCAGGAACATGAAGCACCCCCTTCACATTAAGCACCTCCCCCTCCTTCCCCTTGACGGTGATGGTGCCAATGCCGATTGCTTGCAGCGTATCTCCGCTCCCCACAATCACACTTCTGGAGTTAGGTGGGAGGGAGTGATATGTGGTGAAGAGGTCGCACCGAGGTACCATTCCACAGGTTGCCCCATAGTCTAGAATGAGCTGGTTGGGGTCAGCCAATACACGACCAAGAAAGTAGCTTTAGCAACAGTTCAGATCTGCATCGTGACGGGTTTGTCAAACCCTACCAACCCAACCCTCGCCCTACAACAATCCCCAACAACCCAAAGTGCCAAACTAGCAACACCAAAGGTGTTGTAGTGAATAGCAAAGTTTTGTTGGTGCTTGTTGGGTGCGAGATCAATTCCAGCCCGCAACAAGTCTAGCAAGCACATTTTGCCCAAACCCTTAGCCCACAACCAGGTAGAGAAAAATGCCACAACCACCTATACAATCAACATTAGATACCTTTCAAAACTTGGTAGTTCACTAAATTAATATATTTCCCACCTCCTGATCGAGTGAGACCGCTAGATTAATTGTACTTTGTGAGATTTGAGCGTTTCCGTTCTCCCTGGCCCCACTTGCACTATAAGTGCGCATGACGGCCAGACTGGCCGATGCACCATTTTCTCTATACATGTGCGTTAGATACCCCTCAAACCCTTCGAATTCACTAGATTAATACATTTCCTACCTTCTGTTTGAGTGCGACCGCTAGATTCCCTGTACTTTGCAAGTTCTGAGCGCTTCCGTTCTCCCTGACACTTGCACTCTAAGTTCCCATACCGACTTGCATGAACAATTCACCATTTTCTCTATACATGTGCTTTAGATACCTTTCAAACCTTATTAGTTCACTAAATTAATATATTTCCTACCTTCTGATCGGGTGAGACCGGTAGATTCCCTGTAGTTTGCGAGATCTGAGCCTTTCCATTCTCCTTGGCACTTGCACTATAAGTTCCCATACCGACCTGCCTGGCCAATGCACTATTTTCTCTATACATGTGCGTTAGCTACCATTCGAACCTAGTTAGTTCACTAGATTAATATATTTCATACCTTCTGATCAGGTGAGACCGCTAGATTCCTTGTACTTTGCGAGATCTGAGCGTTTCCGTTCTCCTTGGCACTTGCACTCTAAGTTCTTATACCGACCTGTCTGGCCAATGCACCATTTTACTACACATGTGCGTTTGATACCTTTTAAACCTTGGTAGTTCACTAGATTAATATGTTTCCCACCTTATAATCCAGTGAGACCGCTAGATTCCCTGTACTTTGTGAGATTTGAGCGTTTTCGTTCTCCGTGGCCCCACTTGCACTATAAGTGCGCATGCCGGCCAGACTGGCTGATGCACCATTTTCTCTATACATGTGCGTTAGATACCTTTCAAGCCCTTCTACATCACTAGATTAGTATATTTCCTACTTTCAGTTTGAGTGAGACCGCTAGATCCCCTGTACTTTGCGAGATCTGAGCGCTTCCGTTCTCCCTGGCACTTGCACTCTAAGTTCCCTTACCGACCTGCCTGGCCAATGCACCATTTTATCTATACATGTGCGTTAGATACCTTTCAAACCTTGTTAGTTCACTAGATTATTATTTTTTCCCACCTTCTGATCGAGTGAGACCACTATATTCTCTGTACTTTGTGAGATCTGAACGTTTCCGTTCTCCTTGGCACTTGCACTCCAAGTTACCATACCGACCTGCCTCGCCAATGCACCATTTTATCTATACATGTGCGTTAGATACCTTTCAAACCTTGTTAGTTCACCAGATTTATATATTTCCCACCTTCTGATCGAGTGAGACCGCTAGATTCCCTGTACTTTGTGAGATCTGATCGTTTTCGTTCTCCTTGGCACTTGCACTCCAAGTTACCATACCGACCTGCCTGGCCAATGCACCATTTTCTCTATACATGTGCGTTAGATACCTTTCAAACCTTGTCAGTTCACTAGATTAATAGATTTCCCACCTTCTGATCGAGTGAGACCGCTAGATTCCTTGTACTTTGTGAGATTTGAGCATTTCCGTTCTCCCTGGCCCCACTTGCTCTATAAGTGCGCATGCCGGCTAGACTAACCGATGCACCATTTTCTTTATACATGTGCGCTAGATACCTTTCAAACCGTTCTAGTTCACTAGATTAATATATTTCCTACCTTCTGTTTGAGTGAGACCGCTAGATTCCCTGTAGTTTGCGAGATCCGAGCGCTTCCGTTCTCCCTGACACTTGCCCTCTAAGTTCTCATACTGACCTGCCAACAATGCACCATTTTCTCCATGTGCGTTAGATACCTTTCAAACCTTGTTAGTTCACTAGATTATTATATTTCCTATTTTCTGATTGAGTGAGACCGCTAGATTCCCTGTACTTTGCGAGATCTGAGCGTTTCCGTTCTCCTTGGCACTTGCACTCTAAGTTCCCATACCGACCTGCCTGGCCAATGCACCATTTTCTCTATACATGTGCATTAGATACCTTCCAAACCCTTCTAGTTCACTAGATTAATATATTTTCTACCTCCTGTTTGAGTGAGACTGCTAGATTCCCAGTACTTGGCGAGATCTGAGCGCTTCCGTTCTCCCTGACACTTGCACTCTAAGTTCCTATACCGACTTGCCTGGCCAATGCACCATTTTCTCTATATATGTGCGTTAAAAAACTTTCAAACCTTGTTAGTTCACTAGATAAATATATTTCCTACCTTCTGATCGAGTGAGACCACTAGATTCCTTGTACTTTGCGAGATCTGAGTGTTTCCGTTCTCCTTGGCACTTGCACTCCAAGTTCCCACACCGACCTGCCTGGCCAATGCACCATTTTCTCTATACATGTGCGTTAGATACCTTTCAAACCTTATTAGTTCACTAGATTAATATATTTCCCACCTTTTGATTGAGTGAGACCGCTAGATTCCCTGTACTTGGTGAGATTTGAGTGTTTCCGTTCTCCCTGGCCCCACTTGCACTATAAGTGCGCATGCCGGCCAGACCGGCCGATGCACCATTTTCCCTATACATGTGCGTTAGATACCTAGCCCTTCTAGTTTACTAGATTAATCAATTTCTTACCTTCTGTTTGAGTGAGACCGCTAGACTCCCTGTACTTTGCGAGATCTGAGCGCTTCCGCTCCCTGACACTTGCACTCTAAGTTCCCATACCGACCTGCCTGAACAATGCACCATTCTCTCTATACATGTGCGTTAGATACCTTTCAAAACTTATTAGTTCACTAGATTAATATATTTCGTACCTTCTGATCGGTTGAGACCGCTAGATTCCATGTACTTTGCGAGATCTGAGCGTTTCCGTTCTCCTTGGCACTTGCACTCTAAGTTCCCATACCGACCTGTCTGGCTAATGCACCATTTTATCTATACATATGCCTTAGATGATGGAAAACGAGCGAATCTGGAGAGCGTACAAGAGATTAAGTCCGCCGATTTCGATGGAACATTGCGTGCAGCTCACGTAACCTTAAACTATGAGCAGGTACGCCTTGGAAAGTTCTTAATCGCTACTTTCCAGAATGGTATCGCACGCCTTCAACCAAGATCTAGGCCGATCGCTATCGCGATTTAAGTGCGACGGGGTATCCTGGCAGAATGACTTGGTAGCCATGGATTAGATCAAGAAAGTGGCTTTAGCAACAGTTCTGATCTGCATCGTGACGAGTTTGCCAAACCCTACCAACCCAACCCTCGCCCTACAACAATCCCCAACAACCCAAAGTTCCAAACTAGCAACACCAAATGTGTTGTAGTGAATAGCAAAGGTTTGTTGGTGCTTGTTGGGTGCGAGATCAATTCCAGCCCGCAACAAGTCTAGCAAGCATATTTTGCCCAAACCCTCAGCCCACAACCAGCTAGAGAAAAATACCACAACCACCTACACAATCAACACTCCCCCTTGCTCGTGCTAGAGGTGGCTGAACACCACTGGGCAAAATCATTCACTACACTCCCCCTTGCCCAGAGAGGGGCGCCATCCACACCATGATGTCGTCAAGGCAGAGAAGCACCAGCCCTCCCACATCCTGCTCAGGCACCATGCCAATATCGGGCTGCGTCCCCAACAAGGACATGCACACACCATGCCGCTCAAAGGGAAGGAAGATGAGCCATAAGACAGAAATCAAGCCCAACCTTACCCCCATCAGCATCCACAAGCATGCACTTCGCCCAATCATGCTCCTCATGATCATGCATGCAAGCATAATGTGCGTTTGGTGTAAACCTGTCAGGGGGGCGGGAGGTGCGTTTGCTGCGGCGCAAAGGTGATGCCTCCCCCTGCTCCAAACTTTGCAGCTTCTCCTTCCAAGTCGCTCTCTTCATGGGGGACCGTGGTGGCTTGGACAGCTCTGCTGCAGCTCTTGAGGCTGCTGCGGGTCATGGACCGGTTTGTTAGGGTCAGGGGTGGAACCACCAATTGGGGAATCCTCATGGCGAGGTGCAGCTGCCTTGTGTTCCTCCTGCTGCTCCTCTACCTCCTCTCCAGGGTCCTCCCATGTCCCCTCAAAGATGGAAGAGGTGTAGGGATCGTGGAGGGAGCTCCCAACTGTACTAGCACCACGCTCCTTCCACCCGTTGTAGCTCAGCCCCTCGTTGAAAACCACATCCCGGCTTTCCACCACCCGCTGATCCGCCACACTCCACAACATCCAAGCTTTGCTCCTCTCCGACACCCCAAGGAAAATGCCCTATTGTGCCTTAGGATCCAGCTTCCTCCGTTGTTGGTCGGGCACTTTGTACTGCGCCATGCACCCCCACACTCGTGCCATGGACACACTAGGCACCTTCCTGGTCCACATGAAGTATGGGCTCTTGCCCCCTAGCCCCTTGCTGCCCATCCGGTTCTTAACCCAATTGGCATATTGCACTGCTGCCCCCACCAAGTATGGTCCAGCTGCGCATGAGCAAGCATGGCTCGGGCAAGGTCAATGAGGGTTCGGTTTAGCCGCTCCGCTGACCCATTTTGTTGCTGCGGCATGTAGGCAACTGAAAGCTGGTGGATGATGCCCTTGTCTTCAAGGAAAGACTCCAGATCCTTCCCCATGTACTCCCCACCCCGATCAGACCTAAGTTTTTTCACCTTAGCCCCGGATTCCCTCTCCGCATAGCGTATCCAACGCTTGAACACCTTGACCACCTCATCCTTGGTTTTCACCAAGGTGACCCAACTGAGGCGGCTGTAGTCATCCAGAAAGGCGATGAAGTACCTGCTGCCCTTCTCCCTATCCGGTGTTTGCATTGGGCCACATACATCCGTGTGCACCAACTCAAGAGGTGCGGAGTCTCTAGTGGTGGAGGTAGGGAAAGAGGTCCTTGGCAGCTTCCCGGTCGTGCAATCAGGGCACTTGCTTGGCTGCCCACCACCCTCCTTGATCTCCACACCTTTCAGCTCCCCCTTCTTCACACACTCCACAAGCTGTTGCTTTCCCGCATGCCCCATGCGTAGGTGCAGCAAATCCGCCGTCACCTGCTCCACGTCCTTCCAACGGGTGCTACAAGCGGCTCCCTCAGCTTCATCCCCATGTGCCCTCTCCACCTGAGGCACACACACTGGGACAACGTATAAACCCTTGTCTAACTTGGCCTCCATCACCACAGCTCCCCTTGCGAACTGTGCACCCATCCATAGTGAAGGCGCATATGTATTTTTGCCTAGTAAGCTGAGAGCATAAGAGGAGGTTGGCTGCCAATCCAGGAACATGAAGCACCCCCTTCACATTAAGCACCTCCCCCTCCTTCCCCTTGACGGTGATGGTGCCAATGCCGATTGCTTGCAGCGTATCTCCGCTCCCCACAATCACACTTCTGGAGTTAGGTGGGAGGGAGTGATATGTGGTGAAGAGGTCGCACCGAGGTACCATTCCACAGGTTGCCCCATAGTCTAGAATGAGCTGGTTGGGGTCAGCCAATACACGACCAAGAAAGTAGCTTTAGCAACAGTTCAGATCTGCATCGTGACGGGTTTGTCAAACCCTACCAACCCAACCCTCGCCCTAAAACAATCCCCAACAACCCAAAGTGCCAAACTAGCAACACCAAAGGTGTTGTAGTGAATAGCAAAGTTTTGTTGGTGCTTGTTGGGTGCGAGATCAATTCCAGCCCGCAACAAGTCTAGCAAGCACATTTTGCCCAAACCCTTAGCCCACAACCAGCTAGAGAAAAATGCCACAACCACCTACACAATCAACATTAGATACCTTTCAAAACTTGGTAGTTCACTAAATTAATATATTTCCCACCTCCTGATCGAGTGAGACCGCTAGATTAATTGTACTTTGTGAGATTTGAGCGTTTCCGTTCTCCCTGGCCCCACTTGCACTATAAGTGCGCATGCCGGCCAGACTGGCCGATGCACCATTTTCTCTATACATGTGCGTTAGATACCCCTCAAACCCTTCTAATTCACTAGATTAATACATTTCCTACCTTCTGTTTGAGTGCGACCGCTAGATTCCCTGTACTTTGCCAGATCTGAGTGCTTCCGTTCTCCCTGACACTTGCACTCTAAGTTCCCATACCGACCTGCATGAACAATTCACCATTTTCTCTATACATGTGCTTTAGATACCTTTCAAACCTTATTAGTTCACTAAATTAATATATTTCCTACCTTCTGATCGGGTGAGACCGGTAGATTCCCTGTAGTTTGCGAGATCTGAGCCTTTCCATTCTCCTTGGCACTTGCACTATAAGTTCCCATACCGACCTGCCTGGCCAATGCACTATTTTCTCTATACATGTGCGTTAGCTACCATTCGAACCTAGTTAGTTCACTAGATTAATATATTTCATACCTTCTGATCGGGTGAGACCGCTAGATTCCCTGTACTTTGCGAGATCTGAGCGTTTCCGTTCTCCTTGGCACTTGCACTCTAAGTTCCTATACCGACCTGCCTGGCCAATGCACCATTTGCTCTATACATGTGCGTTTGATACCTTTTAAACCTTGGTAGTTCACTAGATTAATATGTTTCCCACCTTCTAATCCAGTGAGACCGCTAGATTCCCTGTACTTTGTGAGATTTGAGCGTTTCCGTTCTCCGTGGCCCCACTTGCACTATAAGTGCGCATGCCGGCCAGACTGGCTGATGCACCATTTTCTCTATACATGTGCGTTAGATACCTTTCAAGCCCTTCTACATCACTAGATTAGTATATTTCCTACTTTCTGTTTGAGTGAGACCGCTAGATCCCCTGTACTTTGCGAGATCTGAGCGCTTCCGTTCTCCCTGGCACTTGCACTCTAAGTTCCCTTACCGACCTGCCTGGCCAATGCACCATTTTATCTATACATGTGCGTTAGATACCTTTCAAACCTTGTTATTTCACTAGATTATTATTTTTTCCCACCTTCTGATCGAGTGAGACCACTAGATTCTCTGTACTTTGTGAGATCTGAACGTTTCCGTTCTCCTTGGCACTTGCACTCCAAGTTACCATACCGACCTGCCTCGCCAATGCACCATATTATCTATACATGTGCGTTAGCTACCTTTCAAACCTTGTTAGTTCACCAGATTTATATATTTCCCACCTTCTGATCGAGTGAGACCGCTAGATTCCCTGTACTTTGTGAGATCTGATCGTTTTCGTTCTCCTTGGCACTTGCACTCCAAGTTACCATACCGACCTGCCTGGCCAATGCACCATTTTCTCTATACATGTGCGTTAGATACCTTTCAAACCTTGTCAGTTCACTAGATTAATAGATTTCCCACCTTCTGATCGAGTGAGACCGCTAGATTCCCTGTACTTTGTGAGATTTGAGCATTTCCGTTCTCCCTGGCCCCACTTGCTCTATAAGTGCGCATGCCGGCTAGACTAACCGATGCACCATTTTCTTTATACATGTGCGTTAGATGTTGAATGCACGTTAGTTTGAGTGCATGTCATCCTAACGTCCTGCCGAGTGCTCGTGCTATTCATGCATGCATTGTTTGCATGAGCATATGTCATTGTGCATGGCTGTTGGATATTATCGTCTCTGAGTTTTCTCCAAGTTTAAGTTCTTGATCATGCAGGAGAAATCCAGAGATTTTCAACGAAACCAAGATCGCCTTATTCCGACCAAGATCGCCCAAGTTACAAGATTTCCAAGATTTGGAAATTCTATCTCATTTTGAGTTATTATCTACATTGGGCGATTATTGGAACATGACTATAAATGGATCTTTGGTTGGGTGGTTAGGAAGGCAACTTTGAGTTTTGGATTGGTGTGGCTAGAAGTTTCTAGCATGGTTGCAAATGTTGCAACACCTAGGCAAAATTTAACTAGATTGGATTTTCCATGTGACACCTCAAGGACCTCATGATGAGGGTTGCATCCTTGCTGCTAGGAAGGATCATACCATCCTTCCCTAGATCTTGGAGAACCCCTTCCCTCTCAAGGTTCTCTTGGAGTCCCCAACTCCAACTTTCTATGCCCTAATGCTTGTACTTCCTCCATCTTTCTAATCATGCGGCTGCTGGACGTTTTCAAGTCGTTCTCACTCTATAGACCATCTTAACGACTGATTCTAATTAGAACTGGTAGCTAAGCCTAAGGCGCACAATCATACTGAGCGGATTTGCATTTAATTGAGAAATGAGTTCGTCGTACGTTCTCAAAATAACGGATCCTGAGCAACAAGTGGTATCAGAGCGGGTAGTCTACTTTGAGACGACGAATCGTCATCAATTTTCAACCAATGTTGACCAGTGAGACAATTGTCTAGTAGCGCGTCTCACGAACGTTTGATTGGTGGTCGAATCGCGTTCCAATTCGAAGTATCCGATTTTCGTAGAATCGAAATTTCTTCCAGAATTCTTTCCAAACGATTTCTCAAGTTTCCACCGTTCATTAGGCCTCAATATGACTGGTACGGACTCTGGAGGTGCTAATGGCGAGATGGCTAGAGGTAGAGAGGCTGGAGAGCAGGGGGGAGTTGCTGGTGGTGGAGTGGGGACTCACCAACGAGCCAACCCTACGCTACCTACGTCTACTACACCATCTCCAACAACCGTGGATCCCGTGAAGGCGTTCTCTATTGAAAAAATCATGGGGGAGGACTACGAGCACTGGAGCTTCCGCATGAGGCTGACGTACACCCAATACAAGCTATTGGATCTGGTGGAGGGGAAGGAGAAGATGCCGGAGGCCGCGGGGCTGAAAGGAGCGTGGATGAAGCGATCGTTCGACGCGTACATGCTCATGGTGCAAGCGGTTGGCGGACGACAACTTGACCACATCAAGGACCTCTTGGGTGATCCAGAGTGTGGCCCCAAGGCTTGGAGGAAGCTTCTGGATGTGCACTCACTGACACACGCTATCAGCATCGTGCTACTCGCGCGCAGGCTGCGTAACATCAAGTTCGTTGATGGAGAGCCGATGCAACCGGTGTTGGATGAGATGCGGGACATCTTCATGAAGCTCCAAGGCGGCGGTATGATGTACCCGGAGCTCGTGCAATGCGTGGAGATCGTGATACGGCTGCCGGAGTCGTGGTCTGCACTTGCCATCAACTTCAACTCACAACAACCCCAATGGAGCGTGGATTACATCCGGGTGCGCATTCTTGAGGAGGACTTGCGGCGCCGGGGTGTGGAGCGCTCGGAGGAGGGGGCTGGCTATGGAGTTGGAGGTGGAAAGAGTGGCTTCAAAAAGAAGTGGAAGGGAAAGAACAATAACTCTAAGGATGAGAGCGGCGAGGGCCAAGGGGAGGTGTGCTTCTACTGCAAGAAGCGCGAACATTGTTGGAGGAAGTGCTACAAACGACCTAAGGATTGGACCCCGCCTTTATCAAACAACCAGCATGGTGGCAAGAGGAGTGGGCAAGTCATGGGAGCTAGTGGAGAGGAGAAGGATGAGAATAAAGGCGGCAAATTTGAGGAGCGGAAGGCCGGGTTCTTCTTCTTTGTGAATGAAGGTGCAACCGACCCCGCCATGGCTGCCAAGGTTCTCCTACACCCTCTCACCCATTGGGTGATTGACTCCGGGAGCTCGTGGCATATGACTCCTCGCGCCGACCTACTTGATGAGATTCAGCCCGCACCTATCTCTATAGTCACATCCGCGACGGGCGCCAAGGCCAAGGTCATGGGCATGGGATGCGCCAAGTTCATGGGAGCGGATGGAGAGCTCGTGGGGCTGAAGAACGTGCTGTGGGTGCCGGACTTGTGCGCGAACCTGATTTCTACCGGCCGGTTGGAAGATGCGGGTGTGAACATCGAGACGATTTGCTCGGAGCGCTATCGTGCTTACAACGACGAGCGCCTCATTTGGGACCCGCAGCGGAAGGGAGATGTCCACAAGCGCATGTGGCAGATCCCGGTCCTCTCTTGGCAGAAATCGGGCAAGGCGGAAGCCGCGGCATCCATGGAGGAGAGCGTCACCGAGGAGGAGCAGCAAGGTGTGCAAGGAGAGGAGCTGACTGGAGGAAGCGCGGCGGTGAAGGCGTCGGCTACCTCAGGCCAAGCTTCTTGGGAGACTTGGCATCGGCGGCTCGCACATGTGGCTGTTTCTACATTGGAGGTGATGCACAAGGAGAAATGCGTGCATGGGCTGCAACTGCAAGGAGATGGTGCTTCTGTTGGCAGCTGCGATGAGTGCATGCAAAACAAGTTTGCGCGGTTCCCGTTTCCACATGCGGAGGGATCAGCGAAGGCGCCATTAGAGGTGGAGCACATGGACCTGGTGTTGGTGCAACCCTACGGTTTGCACTCGGCTTGTTGTCCGTGTGCGTGAATGTGTGTGTGTATGGAATGGTATGAGGGCATGGGATAATATATATTTCATGCTTATAATTGTGTGTGAATGTTGAGTCATGATGTCGAGTGTGTGTGTCGAGTCAATAGCGAGTTATCGCTAGACGCGTGTTACGCGGTCGTTTGTGTCTCGCGCGCGGTTTCTATTTTGTCGTGCGCGGTTTCTATTTTGTCCTGTGTCGAACGTTCGGCGTGTCGCAGGTGTGTGCAGCAGACCCATCAAGAACTCAAGGATGAGTTTGTGATGAAGAGCCCGAGCCTTGGTGTCAAGCCTCAAGTGATTTCGAAGCTCGCCAAAAAGGGTACACCTCAAGATATTGAAGATAGTTACATTACTTTGTGTAGTGTAACATTTCACTTGGTGTAGGCCCTAGTGAAGGGTAGTTTCGAGACCCTTCGTGGTTGGGGACAGTGTGGCACTGTTCCACATCACTGTACCTCGGCTCTTGGGGTTTGTAGGAGCTGAGAGTCATTCCCAACTCGTAACTCTTCCTATCTTGTGTTCTAAGACTATAGTGGCTGCCATAGTACCGTTCGTTCAAACCGACGCTGTGTCGTCAATTCTTTATCAAATCGTGCAATCTAAATTGTCAATTGTAGACGACGTGAAGACGCTCCAGATCCAATTTGAATCAAGTCATTTGCAGCTGTGACCAGAACGCTATCAACGTGTGAAGCCGCTGTGCAGAAATCCGTCTGTGCTCTCTATCTTTCGTTTTAGGCACATTCAAGCCTATTGTGACTATAACAAGTGGTATCAGAGCCCCTTGGAGCAGTTTCGACAATGTCTGGACCTGAGGAAAGGGGTGGCAGAGGTGCTGGTGGCAGTGGAGAAGCTCAAGCTCAAGGTCAACCCCGTGATTCAGCCATGGCGCCCATGCAACCAAGTCTTGGCCCACCTAGGGATGAGCCTAGGGTGTTTGGGCTTGACAAGTTCAACGGTGACAACTTTGCTGAATGGTCCTTCAAGATGGAGAACATCTTTGACCACTATGACCTGCTGGAGGTGATGGAAGGAACGGAGAAGCGCCCCGAGAACGACCCGGAGAAGAGCCCGTGGGTGCGGAAGAGCGCACAAGGCTATCTCTTACTTGGGCAAGCGTTGGGGAGCAGTCAGATCCGTCACATCAAGCCATTCCAGCGTGAACCAGAGAAAGGACCAAAGGCATGGGCTGCTCTCAAGGGTGTACATGCTCCTGCAACAGCGGCGGTAGCGGTGGTGTTGGAACGGCAAATGGCGGCACTACGAATTGAAGAAGACGAAGCGGTTGAAGAACGGGTGCAGAAATTCTTCGACTTGTTGACGCGGCTTGAGGGAGCTGATTTGAACTACAGTGAGCTCCAAAAGAAGACCAAGTTGCTGCCCTTACTCCCAGAGTCATGGTCCTCGCTCATCATCAACCTTAATCGCGACTTGCCCCGCCTCTCGCTTGAAGACGTGAAGCGAGCTATCCTTCAAGAGGATTTCCGCCGCCGTGAGTTGGCGAGTGCGGATGGCGCTGGGGCAGCGAGCATCGGCCGTGGATATGGTCGAGGAAGAGGCAGAGGACGAGGGGGAGGAAGGTTTGGTGGCAGCAACTTCGGCGGAGGCCGCAGGAGTGGCGGTTACGGCAGCGACGACAAGAGCTACGGACGCGGTCGCGGCCGATTCGACGGCGAGTGTCACTATTGCCACAAGAGCGGACACATGTGGCGCGACTGCTACAAACTCCCTGATGGTTGGACCCCTGCTCAAGGCCAAGAGGGTAGAGGAGCAGGAGGAGGGAGAGGACGAGGCCGTGGAGGCCGTGGCGGTCGCGGTGGCGGAGCTGCAAACATGAAGAGCGGAGACAACGACAAGGACCCGAGCGACGATCGATACCCGGGTCTATTCTACTTCGTGTCGACGCAAGTACCGGCTGGTCCAGAGAAGGATGAAGGCTTTGAGGAGCCAGCAGCTGTGGGGAAGGTGACCCTACACCCCCTGGACTATTGGGTGATTGATAGTGGCGCTACCTATAGCATGACACCTCGCCCGGACTTGCTCACCGAACTCGAGCCGTCACCGGTGAAGCATGTCACATCGGCTTTGGGGCAGCGAGCAGAGGTGAAAGGCATGGGCAAGGCCATGTTCAAGGGTGCTGATGGGAAGATGGTGGGCCTCAAGAACGTGCTTTGGGTGCCCAGCCTTGCTGCAAACCTGATTTCCGTGCGGCGGTTGGCAAAGGCCGGCATGGACACGAACTCGAAGGGAGCCAAGACCTACACCGCAAGGCTTGGCGATCGAATTCTTTGGGACCTTCATGAGGACAGGGATGTCTACAACGAGATGTGGCAGATCCCAGTGGTCCCTATGCCTAAGGAGAGGCAAGTGGCAGCAAGCATCAGCACCAAGGATGGAGCGGTCGGTAGCGACGATGGCGCGAACGGTCGCGCTAAGGAGAATGAGCTCAAGAAGAGCAAACCTGGAGGGACCAGCAAGTTCAGTGAACCTAAGGAGAGTGGTGCAGCAACCAAGGAGCAGCAAAAGGGTGAGGAGAACCCAGAGGCAGCAGCGGAGGAGGACTACGGAGAGAGTATGTGGGGCGCTATTGCGAGCGCGGCATTCTCCAATCCAACTTCGGCTACGGGGGAGTGTGATTGGCTCACCTTGCATCGGCGCATGGGGCATGTGGCCCTGCCCATCTTGCAGCAGCTAGTGAAGAATGAGATGGTTGCTGGCATACGTGTGAAGGGGGAGCCCGATGAGGTGCTTGGCTGCCCGACGTGCATTCAAGCCAAGTTCACCCGGTTTCCGTTCCCTAGTTCGGAGGCAACGGCAAAGGCACCGCTTGATGAGGTGGTGGTGGACGTGGTGGGCCCCCTGAAGCTTGGAGCTGCTGGAGCTGAGTATTTTCTCACCATTGTCGACGTCTACACCCGCATGACTTGGGTGTACGTGCTGGCCAAGAAGAGCGACGTGGCTGAAACGTTGAAGACGGATTGGTTCCCGATGGTGGAGCGGCAACAAGACCGTCTAGTCAAGTCAATCCGCACCGATCGAGGGGGAGAGTTCCTGAGCAAGGAGTTTGGGTTGTGGCTGAAGAAGAATGGTATTCGGCACTCCCTCACCATGCCATACTCCCCTGCAATGAACGGCATCGCCGAGCGAGCGAACCGCACAATCACGGAGGCGGCACGCGGGTTGCTCATTGAAGCCGGGCTACCCGACTATTTCTGGCCTGATGCGGTGCGGAGCGCGTGTGTGGCCAAGAACAGAGCCTTGACTCATGTGGGAGCAGACAAATGGGTGCCCTATGTGGAGTGGCTAGGAAGGAAGCCAAAGGTGGATATGCTTCGGGTGTTCGGGTGCATGTGCATGGCGCTCGTGCCTAAGCATCTTCGGCACAACAAGCTTGGTGCCAAGGCGGTGTGGGCCGTGCACTTGGGCATGGCTCAAAACAGCAAGGGATGGCTTCTTTGGGACCCATTCACCAAGAAGTTCTTGGTGAGCAGGGACTGCAAGTTCATGGAGAACTTCATGTACAAGGATTGGAAGGCGGAGAATGAGGCGAAGATAGGCGTGCGGTTTGGGGAGGTGAAGAGTTCCGGTTTGGAGCATGTGGAGCTGCCTTTGGAGCTGAGCAGCGGCAGCACAACCACAAGGCAATCCTCCCTTGTGAATGGGGGAGAGGAGGCCAATGATGCAGAGGAAGAAGAGGAGGAGGTGCAGCAAGTGAGCGAGCGTGCACCGTCACTCCCTTCCCGTACTACGAGTGCTCCACGGATTCGAGCCACACCGCAGCAACGCCAAGGCCTTCAAGTCCCTGCAGCTGAGGAGGAAGGAAGGGGGAAGAGGAGAGTTCAACCCCCTAATAGGCTGACCTATGATGCGCCGGGAAAGCAGGGCAAGACAGCCCTGCCCGGAGCGGCAATGATGGTCGGAGACGACGAGGAGAGTGACTACGAGGAGTGTGCCTTCGCGTTCTTCTCTCCGGTGGAGATGCCGGGAGAACCAGCAACTCTCAAGGAGGCTTTGGAGAGTAGTGATGCTGAGGAGTGGAAGAAGGCCATGGAGAGTGAGCTGAAGAGCATCGAGGAGAATAACACGTTTGAATTGGTGGAGCTACCGGAGGGGCGTACGGCGATAACGTCCAAGTGGCTCTTCAAAATCAAGTCGGATGCCGACGGCAAGATCGAGCGCTACAAGTCTAGGCTTGTAGCCAAGGGGTACCAGCAGAAGGAGAAGGTGAAATTCAAGGAGCTGTTTGCCCCTGTGGTGAAGCCGACGACGCTGCGAACCCTATTCGCGGGAGCCGCCATCAAAGGATGGGTAGTAAAGCAAATGGACATCGTAACGGCATTCCTTAACGGCATCCTTGAGGAGGAGATTTTTATGGCGCAGCCAGAGGGGTTTGATGATGGTAGTGGCAGAGTGTGGAAGCTGAAGAAGGCCCTCTATGGGCTGAAGCAGGCCCCTAGGCAATGGTACATGAAGCTGCGCGAAGTGTTGGAGGGGATCGGCTTCACTCCCTCAACGGCCGATCACTCCTTGTTCATGCTTGGCGAGGGGGAGCAGAGGAGTTTCATGGTGGTTTATGTGGATGACATCCTCATTTTCTCACCCTCTTCTGACCTTGTGAAGGAGGTGATGCTGAAGCTTCAAGACAAGTTCAAGTGCAAGGCCCTTGGTGACGTGAGCTTCTACCTTGGGCTCCACATCGAACGAGATGTGGAGAAGCGGTGCATGCGGGTGCATCAACGAAAGTACCTGGAGGCATTGGCTGCCAACTTTGGGCAGAGTGAAGGCCATGTGGCTACACCCTTTCCCTCTGGGTTCAAGTGTGTGAAGGGACCAGAGGAGGAGAGCGTTGGTGAAGAGGAGAGGCGCCGATTTCACTCGTTGGTGGGCAGCCTCATGTATGCGGCGGTAAACACCCGACCGGACGTCGCGTTTGCTACCGGGCAGCTGGCTAGGGTTGTGCAATGCCCTAATGAGGAGCAGGTAGCAGCTGGAATGAGGGTGGCCAAGTATCTTGGCCAAACACCGACCGTTGGGCTGCAATACTCGGCGGCGGCACAAAGGCGCCAAAAGGGCGCGGATGGTGTTGAACCCGGGCGTTTGTTCCTCACCGCCTACTCGGATGCTTCATATGCATCAGAACCAGAGGACATGACAAGTGTGGGAGGCTTCATATGCTGTGTTGGTGGAGGCCCAACTGCTTGGGAGAGCAAGAAGCAGGTTGACCAAGCTTTGAGCTCGGTGGAGTCCGAGTACATGGCACTCTTCCGTGCCGTACGGGAGATTGTGTGGCAGCGGCGTTTGTTGGCTGAATTGGGGGAGGAGCAGCAAGGACCTACCCCACTGTACTGTGACAGCCAGGGTGCCATTGCTCTTGCTAAGAACCCTGTGTTGCATGGACTCACGAAGCACATGAGGGTGAAGTGGCATTGGACGAGGAGCATGGTAACCGCGGGTGAAGTTGAGTTGCGCTACGTGAAGACCACGGGGCAGCCGGCTGACATGATGACCAAGAGGCTGGTGGAGCAGCAGCATTGGAAGTGTTGCAAGCTGGCTGGGATGGCTCTGAACTGAGAGAGCAACATATCCTAAGGCCAACAATCCGAGGGGGAGTTTGTTGGTGCAACCCTACGATTTGCACTCGGCTTGTTGTCCGTGTGCGTGAATGTGTGTGTGTATGGAATGGTATGAGGGCATGGGATAATATATATTTCATGCTTATAATTGTGTGTGAATGTTGAGTCATGATGTCGAGTGTGTGTGTCGAGTCAATAGCGAGTTATCGCTAGACGCGTGTTACGCGGTCGTTTGTGTCTCGCGCGCGGTTTCTATTTTGTCGTGCGCGGTTTCTATTTTGTCATGTGTCGAACGTTCGGCGTGTCGCAGGTGTGTGCAGCAGACCCATCAAGAACTCAAGGATGAGTTTGTGATGAAGAGCCCGAGCCTTGGTGTCAAGCCTCAAGTGATTTCGAAGCTCGCCAAAAGGGTACACCTCAAGATATTGAAGATAGTTACATTACTTTGTGTAGTGTAACATTTCACTTGGTGTAGGCCCTAGTGAAGGGTAGTTTCGAGACCCTTCGTGGTTGGGGACAGTGTGGCACTGTTCCACATCACTGTACCTCGGCTCTTGGGGTTTGTAGGAGCTGGGAGTCATTCCCAACTCGTAACTCTTCCTATCTTGTGTTCTAAGACTATAGTGGCTGCCATAGTACCGTTCGTTCAAACCGACGCTGTGTCGTCAATTCTTTATCAAATCGTGCAATCTAAATTGTCAATTGTAGACGACGTGAAGACGCTCCAGATCCAATTTGAATCAAGTCATTTGCAGCTGTGAGCAGAACGCTATCAACGTGTGAAGCCGCTGTGCAGAAATCCGTCTGTGCTCTCTATCTTTCGTTTTAGGCACATTCAAGCCTATTGTGACTATAACAAGTGGTATCAGAGCCCCTTGGAGCAGTTTCGACAATGTCTGGACCTGAGGAAAGGGGTGGCAGAGGTGCTGGTGGCAGTGGAGAAGCTCAAGCTCAAGGCCAACCCCGTGATTCAGCCATGGCGTCCATGCAACCAAGTCTTGGCCCACCTAGGGATGAGCCTAGGGTGTTTGGGCTTGACAAGTTCAACGGTGACAACTTTGCTGAATGGTCCTTCAAGATGGAGAACATCTTTGACCACTATGACCTGCTGGAGGTGATGGAAGGAACGGAGAAGCGCCCCGAGAACGACCCGGAGAAGAGCCCGTGGGTGCGGAAGAGCGCACAAGGCTATCTCTTACTTGGGCAAGCGTTGGGGAGCAGTCAGATCCGTCACATCAAGCCATTCCAGCGTGAACCAGAGAAAGGACCAAAGGCATGGGCTGCTCTCAAGGGTGTACATGCTCCTGCAACAGCGGCGGTAGCGGTGGTGTTGGAACGGCAAATGGCGGCACTACGAATTGAAGAAGACGAAGCGGTTGAAGAAGGGGTGCAGAAATTCTTCGACTTGTTGACGCGGCTTGAGGGAGCTGATTTGAACTACAGTGAGCTCCAAAAGAAGACCAAGTTGCTGGCCTTACTCCCAGAGTCATGGTCCTCGCTCATCATCAACCTTAATCGCGACTTGCCCCGCCTCTCGCTTGAAGACGTGAAGCGAGCTATCCTTCAAGAGGATTTCCGCCGCCGTGAGTTGGCGAGTGCGGATGGCGCTGGGGCAGCGAGCATCGGCCGTGGATATGGTCGAGGAAGAGGCAGAGGACGAGGGGGAGGAAGGTTTGGTGGCAGCAACTTCGGCGGAGGCCGCAGGAGTGGCGGTTACGGCAGCGACGACAAGAGCGTCACCGAGGAGGAGCAGCAAGGTGTGCAAGGAGAGGAGCTGATTGGAGGAAGCGCGGCGGTGAAGGCGTCGGCTACCTCAGGCCAAGCTTCTTGGGAGACTTGGCATCGGCGGCTCGCACATGTGGCTGTTTCTACATTGGAGGTGATGCACAAGGAGAAATGCGTGCATGGGCTGCAACTGCAAGGAGATGGTGCTTCTGTTGGCAGCTGCGATGAGTGCATGCAAAACAAGTTTGCGCGGTTCCCGTTTCCACATGCGGAGGGATCAGCGAAGGCGCCATTAGAGGTGGAGCACATGGACCTGGTGGGTCCTATGAGGACTGAGGGGACTGGGGGAGTGCTGTACGTCCTCACCCGTTGGAGCCGTTTCACGTGGGCACGTCCCTTGTCCAAGAAGAGCGACGCTGCAGCGCCGATCAAGGAGGATTGGTTGCCGATGGTGGAGCGGCAAGCGATGCGGTTGGTGAAGGTGCTGAGGAGTGACCGTGGTGGAGAGTTCCTTGGAGCGGAATTCACCAAGTTTCTCAAGAGGAACGGCATCCGACACCAACTGACCTGCCCAGGAACACTGCAGCAGAATGGCATAGCTGAGCGTGCCAACCGGACCATTGGCGAGGCAGCTAAGACTATGTTGGGGGCTGCTGGGATGCCCTACAAGTTCTGGCCTGAAGCTGTTCGCCATGTCATCACGGTCAAGAACAGGGTCTTGACGCATGTTGGCGACAGGCACTTGGTGCCGTACGAGCGTTGGCTTGGGAAGAAGCCATCCATTGACATGCTGCGGGTTTGGGGCTGCATGGGGCTTGTGATGGTGCCTAAGGAGCAGAGGCACAAGATGGAAGTTGCTGATGTGTGGGCTGTCCATCTTGGGATGGCTCCTGACTCGAAGGGGTGGCTGATGTGGGACCCCAAAAGCAAGAGGACGCTGGTCAGCCGTGACGTCAAGTTTGTGGAGGACGTCATGTACAAGGACTGGCAGCAGCAGCAGCAGGTGCAGATTGGTTTGCGTCTGCAGGAAATTGAGCGGTCTGCAGTGGAGGAGGTTCAGCTGCACCTTGATGATCTCCATGGGTCAGAGCTGACCAGTGACCACAGTGGCGGTGGTGAGCAGCAAGTTTCTGGTCCTGCTGCGGAGGAGGGGTTGGAGGATGAGTCAGCACGTGTGGACTCACCATCTCAGCCCGAGCCTGCTGCAGCCGCCAAGGTCACTGAGCGGAGTGTGCAGAGAGGAGCTTCACCACATGGGCAGCAGACAGCAACCCGCGAGAAGAGAGTGGCAGCACCACCTTCAAGGCCGAAGTATAGCCGTTTGGGAGGACCTAAACAAGGTGCCATGGCGGTTCAAGCGGATGAGGGAGATGATGAGGAGATGGCCTCCTGTTTCTTCACGCCCCTGCCTGGAGAACCAGCCACATTGGAGGAGGCACTGAATAGACCCCAGAAGGTGGAGTGGAAGGCTGCCATGGATGCGGAGTTTATTGAGAATGGGACTTGGGAGCTGGTTGAGTTACCCGAGGGGCGACGGCCGATCAGCAGCAAGTGGGTCTTCAAGGTGAAGAGTGGAGCTGGTGGTGCTTTGGAGCGGTTTAAGAGCCGCTTGGTCGCCAAGGGGTTTCAGCAGAAAGAGAAGGTCGACTTCGGGGAGATTTTCGCTCCTGTTGCTAAGCCAGTGACACTAAGGACTTTGCTGGCTGGCGCAGCTGTGAAGGGATGGCACGTGAAGCAGATGGATATCACCACTGCGTTCCTCAATGGAGTGCTGCTGGAGGATATCTATATGGCGCAGCCCGAAGGCTATGAGGATGGGACTAGCCGGGTGTGCAAGCTCAAGAAGGCTATCTATGGCCTTAAGCAAGCACCCAGGTGCTGGTACGAGAAGCTGGAGGAGGTGCTGCTGGGTGAAGGCTTCAAGACGTCCCATGCGGATCACAGCTTGTTTCTGCTTGGAGAGGGGGAGCAGCTGCTCTTGCTGCTGGTGTATGTCGACGACATACTGCTGTTCTCACCTTCCATGGAGCAGATTGAGAGGACACAGAAGCTGCTGATGGACAACTTCAAGTGCAAGATGCTGGGGGATGTCCACTACTACTTGGGGCTGCAGATTGAGAGGGATGTTGAGAGGAGGTGGCTGAAGGTGCATCAGTCACACTACATCTCTAGTGTCATGGAGCGCTATGGTGTGACTGGGGGTCGCACTGTGATGACATTGTTCCCTGCAGGATTCAAACTGAAGAAGGCAGCTGAGGAGGATGATGTGCTTGAGGATGAGCAGCAGAATGAGTACCAGTCACTCATTGGGAGTGTGATGTATGCTGCTGTGCATACGCGACCTGATGCTTCATTCGGAGTGGGGCAGCTGGCCAGAGTTGCGCAGCGGCCCACTGAGGAGCAGTTGGAGGTGGCAAAACGCTTGGTACGCTACCTCGGATAAACGGCATCTGCTGGTGTTCAGTTTTCAGCTGGTGGCCAGCTGAAACAGTTAGGAGCAGATGGGATCACGCATGGAACCTTGAAACTGTCGTGCTTCACCGACGCTACATGGGCCTCAGAGGAGGAGGATCAGTCATCTGTTGGTGGCTTTGTCTGCATGGTCTGAGGTGGACCAGTGAGCAGGAGGTCCAAGAAGCAAAGTGAGATTGCCCAGTCTTCGGGAGAGGCAGAGTACATGGCGATGTACCACGCCATCAAGGAGATTGTGCTCCTAAGGAAGCTGCGGAGATAACTCTAACAACGGGAGTTAGACTACGGGCTAGGCACGGGGTGCGAGAGATCTCTGCGTTCGTTCCTTAGTCGTTTGCTTGTGCTTGCACTACTTGCTCGTTCACGAGGTAAGTTGGCAAGAGTTTCACTAGCAAAAGTTCACAACAATGGTAAAATCAGAATTGGGAAGATAGACTACATCATATCCCTAGCAACCTAGCACACCAGCAAGTCGACCTCTAGCACACCCTGAGGGCGACCTCAGGCGCCCTCAGCTATTGCAAGGCGAAAGTGCCAGCACACACCAGCATCGGACCACCATGTGCACATGTGTGCGCACCTACTTCGCAGGTGCCAGGTGACGGTTGAGCACGACGTGAACCGCCACGCATATTGCGCAGGTGACAGGTCGACCACGTGCCGACGGTTGCACCTGTGGAGCCATGTCGACCTCGGAATACCGAACCGCCGGTCGACTTCGCAAATCCCTCCTGGGCGATGCTCGCGCACCTCGCAGAGCCCCGTCGCCCGGGTAACCTGGTCGACCAGGCAACCATGTCGACCAGCTGCTTCTCCTTGTGCCCGTCGACCGCCCAGGCTGACGTCCACCTCCAGTTTACCACACCAAGTCGACCAACACCATTGGTCGACCAGCTCCAGGTCGACCACACTCCTGGTCGACCAGCTCCAGGTCGACCAGCCCAGCCATCAGCCGACCACACCAAGTTGGCTGCCCCAAGTCGGCGTCCCCACAGGTCGACCTCCCAAGGCCGACCACCTGAACTCAGCGCCCTCCAAAGTCGGCGCCACTACAGTGACCCCCATGCAGGTCGACCAGCCACGTCGACCAGCTCGCCCACTGCTATAGGTCGGCTGCACCCCCCGCAACCGACCACGAGGTCGGCTCCGCCCAAGCGAGGACGTGGCCAACCACAACTCCCGTTGACACTCCCCTGATGCGTTCACGATTGGCCCCCCAGCCCACACGGCAGTGCTACACAGAGAATAGCCCATCGGCGTGCACCCAACACACAGCATGCCGTCACCGCACCAGCCATGCAAAAGGGCATGGCACCTACTGCCGCACCTCGTTGTCACTGTCGCCCACGTCGGCCAGGCGCACCTGGCCGATTGCGGCGGAGCACCGGTTGAAGGCCGGATAGTGCAACGCCTTCGTCAGGAAGTCAGCCGGCTGCTCGGTGGTCGCGATGTACTTTAGCAGAAACTTCCCGCGCTTCACCATGTGCAGCAGCCAGGCCTCTCGCCGCTCCATGTGCTTGAGGTTGCCTGTCAACCCCATGCCCTCGGCGACCGTGATGGCCGACTTGTTGTCCACTCGAAGGACAGTCGGCGTCCCGGCATCTCTGCAAGAAGGATGCGAAGACGACGTCCCTCCTTGCCTGCTTGGCCGCCACATACTCCGACTCGGTCGACGACAACGTCGCGCACTTGATGCGCTGGCTCGACCAGGAGACTGCGGCCCCTCCGTAGACGAACACGTAGCCACCCGTGCTCGTCCGGTTCTGCTTGTCGCCGGCGTCGTCGGCGTCCACGTAGCCGACCAGCTTCAGCGACTCTGCTCCACCGCTGAACTCCTGGGCGGTGTCACGGGTATCGGCGAGGTAGGCGAGGCAGCGGTCGACCTCGCGCCAGTACTGGTTACTCCTCACCGTGAGGCCGCTCCCCAGCTTGCTGCAGGCGAAGGCGATATCCGGCCTCGTCGTCGTCGCCGCGAACTGCAGCGAGCCGACCTTCTGCCGGTACTCCTCCTCCTGACGCCCCTGGGCTTCCTCGTCGTCGAACGTCAGCTCAGCGTAGGCGTCGACCGAGACCGGCGTCTTCGGGGTGCGACCGGTCTGTTCCTCGTTGATGAAGCGCCTACGCAGCTTGTCGGCGTAGCCCTGCTGGTGCAGCCACAGCTTCCTCGCCGGCCTGTCGCGCACGATCTCCAGCCCGAGGTATCTGTCCACCGGCAAGATCTCACGCAGCTCGAAGGCGGCCTCGAGCAGCTCCTTCAGCTCCCTCAGCATGTCCGTGCTGCTGCTGGTGGCCCGCAGGTCGTCGACGTAGACCAGCACCCAGCAGGCCACGCCATCTCCGCCGACCTTGAAGTACAGCGCCTGGTCGACCTGGCTCTTCTTTCCAGCGCCCATCAGCATGTCGTCGAGCGCCTTGTACCACAACAGCGGCGACTGCTTCAGCCCGTACAGGCTCTTCAGTAGCTTGCACACCCGGCCGGTCCCGTCGTTGAATTAGTCCGGCTGGTACATGTACAGCACCCGGTCGAGCTTGCTCTGCAGGAAGGCGTTCTTCATGTCGAGCTGCATCAGGTTGAGGTCGAGGATGGCGACGATGCTGAGGAAGATCCTCATCGTGACGTAGCTGCTCACCGGCGCGTACGTCTCGTCGTAGTCGGCGCCATACACCTGCGTGAAACCCTTCACGACCAGCCTAGCCTTCTCACGCTCGACGGTGTCGTCGATGCGGTACTTCGTCATCAACACCCACCGGTTCTTCATGATGTTCAACCCAGGTGGGCGTTCCACCAGCTCCCACGTCCCCATGCCGATCAGACTGCGGATCTCCTCGTCCGTGGCGGCCTTCACCGCCTTGCCCTTCCAGCTCGCCAATGCCTCCTTCTCTGTCATCGTGGAGATGTCCCAGCGGTGCTCGGGGTCGGCGTGCATGTCAGGGTCGAGCTCAGGCAGGTCAACGTCATCCTCAGCGTCGTCGTACAGAGGCTCATCCTCGATGTCCTCGTACATCGCGGCTAAGGCGGCCGACACCCGGCAGACGTGGTAGGACCGGAAGTCAGGTGGCCTACGGACTCGGCTTGTACGACGAGGTCCAGACTGGACTTCCACGACGTTGCTGTCAGTGGACTCCTCGGCGCCCTGCTACTCCCCTTCGCCGACACCTGCTTCGCCGCCCTCGACGTCCTGCTGCACTTCAGTCGATGTCCCTGCCGACTGCTCCCTGGTCGGCTTCGCTGCTGCCAGCTCCCCTGTCGGCTGCTGCCCTGCCGATGCCTCCTTTGCCGGATTCACCAAAGTCGGCTGCACCTCCTCTGCCTGCTGCTCCCCTGTCGGCGTCGACCTTGCGGCACCTCGCTCTGCGGCAGGCCGTCTGGGTCCGCAACTGCCTTGCGAGGTCGACGCTGCCGCCGGGGACGATGCCGTACCAACTGCTCACCGGGAAGAAGTCCGACTTGTCGCTGGCACGGGTGTGGGGCTGAATGGCGCAGTTCTTTATCCCCGAGCAGCAGCGCGGTGGGAAGCTGAAGCCGAAGGCCAAGTGGGGCCTTCATCTTGGCGTGTCAGAGGAGAGCAAAGGATGGGAGCTCCTGGACGTCGTCGACAACCGGGTGGTCACCACGTCGGACGTGGTGTTCTACGAGACGATGTCGCTGGAGGTATGGAAGTCGGAGCACGGGCCGGTGTCGTGGCGGACGCAGGTCAACCTGCCGACGGACACCTCGACGGCGACGCTCCCGCTGCTCGCCGAGGTCGGTGAGCTTGCTGATGAGGACGCCGAGGTCGTCCGCCCTCCTTCTCCTTCCCCTGCCCCCCCAGCCCCACCCCCTGTCGCCGACCTGCGTACGCTGACGTCGACGTCGGCCAGCGGCGATGAGGGGAGAAGTGGGCCGTCACCTGTGGCACCGGCCAAGAGCATCGCCGGTGGCCGATGTGACAGCACGCAAGTCGGCGTGGGAGCAAGGTCGACGCCGACAGGGGAGCAGCAGACAGAGGAGGTGCAGCCGACTTTGGTGAAGCTGGCAAAGGAGGCATCGGTAGGGCAGCAGCCGACAGGGGAGTTGGCAGCAGCGAAGCCGACCAGGGAGCAGTCGGTAGGGACATCGACTGAGGTGCAGCAGGACGTCGAGGGCGGCGAAGCAGGTGTCGGCGAAGGGGAGCAGCAGGGCGCCGATGAGTCCACCGACAGCAACGTCGTGGAAGTCCAGTCTGGACCTCGTCGTACAAGCTGAGTCTGTAGGCCACCTGACTTCCGGTCCTACCACGTCTGCCGGGTGTCGGCCGCCTTAGCCGCGATGTACGAGGACGTCGAGGATGAGCCTCTGTACGACGACGCTGAGGATGACGTCGACCTGCCTGAGCTCGACCCTGACATGCACGCCGACCCCGAGCACCGCTGGGACATCTCCACGATGACAGTGAAGGAGGCATTGGAGAGCGGGAAGGGCAAGGCGGTGTAGGCCGCCACGGACGAGGAGATCCGCAGTCTGATCGGCATGGGGACGTGGGAGCTGGTGGAACGCCCACCTGGGTTGAACATCATGAAGAACCGGTGGGTGTTGATGACGAAGTACCGCATCGACGACACCGTCGAGCGTGAGAAGGCTAGGCTGGTCGTGAAGGGTTTCACGCAGGTGTATGGCACCGACTACGACGAGACGTACGCGCCGGTGAGCAGCTACGTCACGATGAGGATCTTCCTCAGCATCGTCGCCATCCTTGACCTCAACCTGATGCAGCTCGACATGAAGAGCGCCTTCCTACAGAGCAAGCTCGACCGGGTGCTGTACATGTACCAGCCGGACTAATTCAACGACGGGACCGGCCGGGTGTGCAAGCTACTGAAGAGCCTGTACGGGCTGAAGCAGTCGCCGCTGTTGTGGTACAAGGCGCTCGACGACGTGCTGATGGGCGCTGGCTGGAAGAAGAGCCAGGTCGACCAGGCGCTGTACTTCAAGGTCGGCGGAGATGGCGTGGCCTGCTGGGTGCTGGTCTACGTCGACGACCTGCGGGCCGCCAGCAGCAGCACGGACATGCTGAGGGAGCTGAAGGAGCTGCTGGAGGCTGCCTTCGAGCTGCGTGAGATCTCGCCGGTGGACAGATACCTCGGGCTGGAGATCGTGCGCGACAGGCCGGCGAGGAAGCTGTGGCTGCACCAGCAGGGCTACGCCGACAAGCTGCGTAGGCGCTTCATCAACGAGGAACAGACCGGTCGCACCCCGAAGACGCCGGTCTCGGTCGACGCCTACGCTGAGCTGACGTTCGACGACGAGGAAGCCCAGGGGTGTCAGGAGGAGGATTACCGACAGAAGGTCGGCTCGCTGCAGTTCGCGGCGACGACGACGAGGCCGGATATCGCCTTCGCCTGCAGCAAGCTGGGTAGCGGCCTCACGGTGAGGAGTGACCAGCACTGGCGCGAGGTCGACCGCTGCCTCGCCTACCTCGCCGATACCCGTGACACCGCCCAGGAGTTCGGCGGTGGAGCAAAGTCACTGAAGCTGGTCGGCTACGTGGACGCCGACGACGCTGGCGACAAGCAGAACCGGACGAGCACGGGTGGCTACGTGTTCATATACGGAGGGGCCGCAGTCTCCTGGTCGAGCCAGCGCATCAAGTGCGCGACGTTGTCGTCGACCGAGTCGGAGTATGTGGCGGCCAAGCCAGCAAGGAGGGACGTCGTCTTCGCATCCTTCTTGCAGAGACGCCGGCAATGGAGCGGTCTTTCCTAACCACCCAACCAAAGATCCCTTTATAGTCATGTCCCAACAATCGCCCAATGTAGATAATATCTCAAAATGAGATATAAAATTCACAAATCTTGGAAATCTTGTAAATTGGGCGATCTTGGTCGGAATAAGGCGATCTTGGTTTCGTTGGAAAGCTCTGGATTTCTCTTGCGTGATCAAGCATTTAAACTTGGAGAAAACACAGAGATGATAATATCCAACAGCCATGCACAATGACATATGCTCATGCAAACAATGCACGCATGATTAGCACGAGCACTCGGCAAGACGTTAGGATGACATGCACTCAAACTGACGTGCATTCAACAAACTCCCCCTCATACTAACGGACTGCATGCACACACACCACAAGCATGCAAACACCTATGACACCACTGCCCACACTAGTGCAATGCCATGCCACACATCTTTGCACAATTCCAATGTGCACTTTTGGGAAGTCGCTTGGTGAGAAAATCTGCCGCCTGCTTGCTAGCCTTCACATGGTGAAGCTTAACAACCCCCTCCTTCACCATCTGCCTCACCCAGTGCCACTTAATATTCATGTGCTTGTTCAGCCCATTCAGGATAGGATTATTGGCCGTGCCAATAGCAGCCTCGCTGTCGGAGAAAACTGGTGTAGGTTTCTCATGTTCCGCTCCCATGTCCTCTAGCAACTTCTGTCAACGGGAGTTGTGGTTGGCCCCGTCCTTGCTTGGGCGGAGCCGACCTCGTGGTCGGTTGCGGGAGGTGCAGCCGACCTATAGCAGTGGGCGAGCTGGTCGACGTGGCTGGTCGACCTGCACGGGGGTCACTGCAGTGGCGCCGACTTTGGAGGGCGCTGAGTTCAGGTGGTCGGCCTTGGGAGGTCGACCTGTGGGGACGCCGACTTGGGGCAGCCGACTTGGTGTGGTCGGCTGATGGCTGGGCTGGTCGACCTGGAGCTGGTCGACCAGGAGTGTGGTCGACCTGGAGCTGGTCGACCAAGGGTGTTGGTCGACTTGGTGTGGTCGACTGGAGGTGGACGTCGACCTGGGCGGTCGACGGGCACAAGGAGAAGCAGCTGGTCGACATGGTTGCCTGGTCGACCATGCTACCCAGGCGACGGGGCTCTGCGAGGTGCGTAGTCAACTCCTTGAAGTAGTCAACTCCCTGAAGGTCTGAAAGTAGTCAACTCCCTGCCGCTGACTGAAGCCTCGAGCCACGTAACGCGCCTTGAAGACAGGCGGAGAACCCGGCGGCCGCTTCACCCTGAAAATCCACATGCCACTGACGATGTTCGCCCCAGGTGGGGGAACCTCGTCGACGTAGGTGCCTGTGGACTTCCAGGAAGCCATCTCTGCGTCCATGGCTGACTGCCACTGAGAGGAGTAGGGACCCTCTATCGCCTCTGCGTAAGAGCGCGGAGTCGGGATGTCTGGTGCATCCGGGTCTCCCTCAGGTGCACTGAGCATGGACACGAGATGAGGTAAAGCAGCAGCAAAACACTGAAACTCCTCCTGCCTGTCCTCAAGGACGTCCGTGCTAAGAGCACACTCACCCCCGACGGACGGAGGACAGACAAACTCAGACTCAGCAACAAGACTAGCGGCGTAGTCTAGACGACAGTGAGCAGCGAAGTCGACAAGCTCAGCAACTAAGGCAGACGCAGCAGTGGACTCAAAGGAAGGGTCAGTGACAACAGTAGCCAGGAGACGCGTGACAGTAGGACTGGTAGCACGAAGGGAGTCAGACTCCGGGTCAGCAAGAGCAGGAAGAGAGAGCAGGAAGAGAGGACTCTGGAGGAGACGGCAAAGGGACGCGCAGTGGAGCAGTGGAAGGACGCAGTGCCATCTGGTGCGTGCCTGGGACCGCAGGAGGACGCGGACCCGGAACACGACGACCAGTGCAAGCAGCACGAACAGGCGACGCAGGACGAGACGCAGGCTCACGACGCTCAGCAAGACCTCCAGTAGGACCAGTGTAGGGAGAAGGAGCAGGCAGTGGGGAGGCGGGTTGTAACTGTGACTCGGACTGGACAGGCGGTGGACACTCTAAGGAAGGAGTAGGACCAGTAGAGGGCGGAAGACCAAGAACCTGCTCAAGGAGCGGAACGAAGTACGGCCGTGGCCGCGCAGCACCTCCAGAACCAGCAGGGACAGCACCAGCACCCCCAGCGTCAGCTCCAACTCCAGCAGCTCCAGTAGCAGCACCAGCCGCTCCAGTAGCGCCAAATCCAGCACCCACAGGAGCACTGGCTCCAGCAGCACCTCCAGCTCCAGCACCTCCAGCAGCTCCAGCTCCAGCAGGACCACCGGAAGACGCAGCAGCTCCGGCTCCAGTACCTCCAGCAGCACCGACTCCAGCAGCACCGCCAGCTCCAGCACCGCCAGCAACTCCAGCACCAGGAGCACCACCAGGCCCAGCAGCTCCAGTATCTCCAGTACGAGCACCTCCGGGACCCGTGGCGCCGGCACCTCCAGCAGCAGTAGAACCTCCAGCTACGGCAGCACCACCAGCTCCAGCAGCACGGCTCCAGCGCCGAGCAAACCACTCGCGCAGTTCCTGTAAAGAGGGTAGCTCCCGCCGGGACGAAGCACCCGAAGGACCTCCAGGCCCAGCACCGCCAGACTCCACACGAGCAGGCCCAGCACCCTCAGGCTCCGCACCCCCAGACTCAGCAACCCCAGGCTCAGCACCCCCAGGCTCAGCACCCCCAGACTCAGCACCCCCAGACCCAGCACCCCCAGGCTCCGCACGCTCGGGCTCAGCACCCCCAGACCCCGCACCCGCAGGCTCAGCACCCCTAGCAGCACCAGAGTCAACAGCTACCTCGACAGGCTCGACTGCGTCTACCTGGGACACACCTGATGGGGCAGGACCCTGAGGGGGGAGGGGGTCTACCGGGGGGGGACCTGGCGCGAGGAAGAGCGGCGGGGGGGGGGGAGAGGGGCAGCGCGGTAGGGAAAGAGACTGTAGTAAGGAACCGACTCGTCAAACGTGACGTCCTGGGAGGACAGAACACGGCGCGAGGTGGGGTGGTAAAACTGCCAACCAGGCGCGTCAGGGGGAAAGCCAAGGAAGACGCAGGGAACAGCACGGGAGGACAGCTTGTCCGCAGACAAGTCGCGGACAAAAGCTCGAGATCCCCAGACACGGAACACAGACGCATCGCCAACCTTCCCCGTCCACCGCAGAGTAGGGGAGGTCTCCAGCAAGGAGACCCGGGGCTGAAGGTTGATCTGATGCGCCGCGTACTGAACCGCGAACGGCCACAGAAAATGGGGAGCAGCCGCATGGATCATGGACGTACGAGCGACGTCCATGTCCATGCCAATGCGGCGCTCAGCAATCCCATTTTGCTGTGGAGAGGCCGGAAGCATGAACGTCTGGCGGATGCCCTCCGCACGACAGAAGGCTCGCAGAAGGTCGGAGGAAAACTCTCCACCCCTGTCGGAGTGCAGACGCAGAACAAGAAAGTCCGAGCCGAAACTCTCTCTGAGCTAGAGACGAGCAGCGCGGATCCAGTCGATCAACACCTCAGTTACCTCACCCTTGCGGCGCAAGGGGAAGACTGTGGTGTAACGCGAGTAGTCGTCAACCACCAGCAGGAAGTAACGCTTGTGACCCTGTCCACGGACGCGGGCTGGGCCCCACACGTCCATGTGGAGAGTCTGCAGCGGAGCCTCTGTCGGAGGAAACTCGGAGGAGTGAGGAGCGGCGCGCTGCCGCCCCTCGACGCAGGGAACGCAGGTAGGGGCAGGCCCCGGGGGAAGGGGAGGGAGGGACCGGGGGATACCAGAGACAAGGACACGGGAGGCCATGCCTCGGAGACGAGGCAGGGAGGGGTGACCAAGGCGGTGGTGCCAGAGGAGAGTCTGGTGGGACAGGAGGCGACACGAGCAGGGGGCAGACTCAGGACGAGACGTTGCAGCAAACACCTGACCCGACGCAGCTACCTGACCAGACGCAGCAACCGGAGGAGACTCGGTAGTCAGTGTGTACAGGCTCGACCCCGGCTGACGGGTAAACGTGGCCAAGTGTCGGCCCGTCTGAGCACACGTGCAGTGGGTCACCCGCTGACTCGCAGGAGTGAACTGGTCAACCCCCCCATCCTGCAGGTCAGCACCACTCACTAGGTTCGTAGAGAACGAGGGGAGGTAAAGACCTGACAGGGAGCCAGACGGGGCCGCCGAACACGGTAGGACAGTGGAGTAGTGGGCAAGGACAGGACCCCCAGAGGGGTCTGCCAGGGAGACCGCAACCGGCCGACTAAGCGGCGTGAGTGTGGTGCGGTCTCGAAAGAAGGAGCGGGAAGCACCCGAGTCAAGGGTGAAGGTGTGCAAAACCTGAGCCGACGTGGTACCTGAGAGAGCAGACTCACCAGCACCTGGAGCAGCAGACTCACTAGCACCTGGAGCAACAGACTCACTAGCACCTAGAGCAGCAGCCTCAATTCCCGGGTCAGGCGGAACACACAGGTAACAGTCACCCTCATCACTAGTAGACACAACATACATGGCAGCAAGAATAGCATCATAATCAAGATCAAAGATAGCAACCCCCGACCTAAGCAGATCGCCCCGGCGAGGGATCTCAGTGGCGTCAGGGAACTGGAGACGCCAGGCGTCTGTCAGGCGGCCGAAGCAGCGCTGGGTGGCGTGCGGGCCGCCGCACGGCTCGCCAGTGCGGTCGCCGGTACGCAGGACGTAGGCACAGGGACCAGCACCCCCAGACCACTGACGCGCAGCGTACCACTCACGAAGCTGCTGGGGGCCGGGGTCTCACGAGCGCGCTGCTGGTGCTGGCGCTGACCACCACCGAAGCCTCCCCGCTGCACAGAGCCACCCCGACCAGCTCCACCGCCGCTGCCGCCACCGCCACCACCGCCGCCTCCTCCACTCCCACCGCCACCGCCGCCGCCGCCTCCGCCTCCACCGCCGCCACCGAAGCCCCCACCCCCGCCACCACCCCCACCGCCACCCCCACCCCCTCCGCCGCCTCCACCGCCACCACCGCCGCCCCCGCCAGCTCCTCCAGCGCCCTTGCCCCCCTTGCCCTTGCCGTTGCGGCGTCTCCCGCTAGGGGCAGACGCAGCGCCGACCGACTCGGTGCCAACGAGGTCGACAGCAGCAGCAGAGACAACAGAGGGCAAAAGGGGAACGGGGGAGCACCCCTCAAAGAAGGGGGCACGAGGGTCACCACGAGAGGCTCCTACAGCAACTATACTCTTCTCAGCTGCAAGGAGGCGCTCCTCGAGGAGGTCAACGGTGAGTGTGGTGGGGCAGAGAGAGAGGAAGTGGTCCCTGACCGAGCGAAGGGAGACAGGGAGTCGGGTGACTAGGTAGTAGAGGGTGATGTACATGGGGGGGGGTTTCTTGGCGCAGAACTCAGCGGGAAGCGCAGCGCGGTAGCGGGTGTCACTAGTGCGGAGGTGCGTAATGAGGTCAGCGACTGTGGCAAAGACGGCGAGATCAGGGAACAGGTACGGCAG
This sequence comes from Closterium sp. Naga37s-1, assembly GCA_947471745.1. NCBI lineage: Eukaryota > Viridiplantae > Streptophyta > Zygnematophyceae > Desmidiales > Closteriaceae > Closterium > Closterium sp. Naga37s-1. The sequence continues at coordinate 1,985,474 of CANJKZ010001146.1, forward strand.
CATGAGGCGACTAAGGGCAGCAGTGGCGGGGGAGGAGTAGCGGGCAACTACAGCGTCGTACAAGGTCTTAGCAGTCTTGTACTGGCTTTAGTGCGCGCGCTCAGTGGACGGCAAGTGACTACGCACAGCAAGACGGACAGCAGCATCGCGCGTGGTCCACTGTGAGCGAACAGTACTGTCAGCATCGTCAGCAGGGGCAGCAGAGGCGCCAGAAGTGAGATCGAACAGGGAGAGACCGTCTTTGCTATCGCACTGCAGGAACAGCTGCAGATCATCGACCCAGACCTCAAAGTCTATCGCTCGACCCTCAGCATCAAAGGTAAGGACAGTGGGGGTAGCCATGACAGCAGCAGCAGTAGGCTAGGAGCAGGAGCAGCAGTGCGACTCGGCTAAGCGGCGCGGCTCGGCAGGGCGGCGCGGCTCGGCAGTGTGCTTACCAGGAGCGGGCGGGTAGGGGGGGCCGCAACTGGTGGGGCTGGGCCGTGGTGCGCCAGCAGGGTCGGGGCCGGAAGAGGGCGGCAGGGCAGGGCCGCGGTTCAGCTAGAGGGCAGGGCAGGGGCGGCGGCGATAGCGGCGGCGGCTGTCACATCGGCTGCTGCAGACTCGGCGGCGGCAGCAGGGACGACAGCTGCTGCAGGTCACGCCCCGGCAGCTGCTGCAGTTGGGAGGCCGCAGGTGAGGAAGGGGCAGGGCGGGCCCGCAACGAAGGGGGCGGGGCCGCGCCGAAAGGGGCGGGGCCGCGCCGAAGTGGCGGGGCCGCGACGAAGGGGCGGGGCCGCGCCGAAGTGGCGGGGCCGCGACGAAGTGACGGGGCCGCGCCGAAGTGGCGGGGCCGCGCCGAGTGACGGGGCCGCGACTGCGACGGGGCCGCGACTAGCGACGGGGCGGGGCCGCGAAGGGGCCGCGAAAGGGTCGCTAAGGGGGCCGCGAAGGGGCCGCGAAGGGGCCGTGAAGGGGCCGCGACGGGGTCGCTAAGGGGCCGCGAAGGGGCCGTCAGGTGCAGGGCGGGCCGCTAAGGGGCCGCGAAAGGGTAGGGCAGGGCAAAGCGCGAAGCGCGCTTCGGGCAGTTTAGGAAAAAAAAATATATATGGTGGGCCCTAGGAAGAAACGGTCCTGCTAGGGAACCCGCTCTATACCATGTGAAGAAGGAGGAATGAATTGAACTAGAAACTGTTGGGTACAAATGTGAAACCCTAGAATCCTGTACCCCTTAGTGTCTACTCCACTATAGCCTACAAAGGCTAAGTCATATATATCTGACACATGTGTAGAGAAAATGGTGCATCGGCCAGTCTGGCCGGCATGCGCACTTATAGTGCAAGTGGGGCCAAGGAGAACAGAAACGCTCATTTCTCACAAAGTAAAGGGAATCTAGCGGTCTCACTCGATCAAAAGGTGAGAAATATATAAATCTAATGAACTAATAAGATTCGAAAGGTATCTAACGCACATGTATAGGGAAAATGGTGCATTGGCCAGGCCGGCCAGTATGAGAACTTAGAGTGCCAGGGAGAACGGAAGCGCTCAGATCTCGCAACGTACACGGAATCTAGTGGTCTCCCTCAAATAGAAGGTAGTAAAATTTATTAATCTAGTGAACGTAAGGATTTGAAAGGTAACTAACGCACATGTATAGAGAAAATGGTGCATCGGCCAGTCTGGCCGGCATTTCGCACTTATAGTGCAAGTGGGGCCAGGGAGAACGGAAGCGCTCATTTCTCACAAAGTAAAGGGAATCTAGCGGTCTCACTCGATCAAAAGGTGGGAAATATATAAATCTAGTGAACTAATAAGGTTCGAAAGGTATATAACGCACATGTATAGGGAAAATGGTGCATTGGCCAGGCCGGTCAGTATGGGAACTTAGAGTGCAAATGCCAGTGTGAGGATCTAGGATCGAGCTCAGAAAAGAGAATTGTAATTGAATGATTCACCTGGGTACAACACGAGGCTATATATAGGCTCGACACAAGGCCAGTTACCCAGGTGTTACGCGAATGTTCTGAGGGGCGTGAAGCGTCCGGAACAGAACCTTCCCGAACTCAGTAGAAAGCAATTCGGTGGAAACCGAATAGGCTTGAGTTCGGTACACGCAACCTGGTTCGGTGCTATAACTATAATAAAATATAGGAATGCACCTAACCTAGGAAATCAAGCATATCTATGCATGATGAACAAAACCCAAGCTAGATATAGCGTAATAAAGGCTAGGCAAGCTAGCAAAGCCAGCATAAGCCGTCGTACTCTCACACGTCCCCCCCTCAAAGCTGGGTGGCGTGAGAAACACCCTGCTTGACAAGATAGTCCTTGAGAGCACGACGTGCGTTGCCCATATCAGCTTCTGCAACCCAATTGTCCTCAGTGGGGTCGTATCCCTTCCAGCGGATCAGGAACTCGAGGGTCTTGCCGCCGCGGCGCCGATGAGTGAGAACGCGCTCGATCGCGTACTCCGGTTCATCCTGTATGAGAACAGGTGGTGGTGGCGGTAGCTGCCGTCCCTGGAACTGTTGGTTGGGGCCCTTGTAGGGCTTCAGTAGCTGAACATGGAAAGCATTGTGAAGCTTCCACGTAGTAGGTAAGCGCAAGCGGAATGTAACTGGTGTCACCTGTGCCTCAACGAGAAAAGGACCACAGAAGCGAGGCCGGAGTTTGGATGGAAGGTGAGACAGGTTCAAGTTGCGCGTGTCAAGAAGCACCTGATCTCCGACTGCTACTGAGTGATCTCGTCGCTGACGATCGGCATACTGCTTCTGGGAGGTCTGCATCGTGGTGAGGCGTCGCTGAGTCTTCTCCCATAGCTGCTGCATGGTGGTGACGAAGTCATGTGCGGCTTGGACGTGTGCCGGTCGTAACACAGGAAGAAAGGAGTTTCCCCTGTGGCCGCATGTGACGCGTTGTTGTAAGCGAACTCTAGGGTCGGTAACTGTGTGTCCCAGTGGCTGACGTCGTCTTTGCAAGCTGTGCGCAGTAACTGTTCAACCACTTGATTGAGTCGCTCTGTCTGTCCGTCAGTCTGTGGGTGGTATGCTGAAGACATTGCAAGCTTTGTCCCCAACAGTCCCATGAGCTCCTTCCAGAACTTACTCGTGAATTTGGGGTCTCTGTCTGAGATGAGTGTAGCGGGGATGCCGTGGATGGTGATGATGCGATCGAAGAAGAGGCGAGCAGTTGCTTCAGCTGTACCTGTGGCGTTGGTCGGTATGAAGTGACCCATTTTGGAGAACTTATCGATCACTACGAGGATGGAATCATGTCCCCGTGAGGTCGAAGGAAGTCCTGTGATGAAGTCGAGGCTAACGACCTGCCATGGCTGCTCCGGTACGGGTAGAGGCTGAAGTAACCCTGATTTTTTCTGCTTGCTGCTCTTCATCCGCTGGCACGTGTCGCACGAGGTGACAAACCGCTACACGTCTGCTGCCATCCCGGGCCAGTAATAATACTTTGCTATCCCTGCTAACGTTTTGTTGCTCCCGAAATGTCCCGCGTAAGGTACGTCGTGAAACTCCTCCAATAGGATCTGCCGTAGCGGGGCGTAATTCGGTACCCAAATCTTTCCTGAACCCTTCCTTACAGCTAAGTCTTTCTCCTACTGTAACAACTTCTTAGTCTGTGCTGTAGCGATCTCTGCGTCCACGGAGTACCCATGTTGGAATAGACCCTTGAGCAGAGGGTTCATCCCGTCGAGCTGGATGCCTGCTACATGTCTGGGGCGGCTCAACGCGTCTGCCTTGTTGTGTAGCCCGGGCTTGTAGACGATGTCGTAGTGGAAGTGGGTCTCCAAGAAGTCCACCCACCGCACCTGTCGTTGTGAGAGCGTAGGCTGCGACTTCAGGTACTTGAGACTGCAGTGGTCAGTGTAGACTGTAGTCTTGGCTCCCTTTAGGTAACACCTCAACGCCTTGAAGGCTACGACTATAGCTAAGGCTTCCTTGTCGTGGATGGGGTAGTTCAGTTCTGCTCCGTGTAGCTTCTTACTGAGGTAGGCGATGGGCTGCAAACCGCGTCCGTGATCCTGCATCAGTACTGCTCCGACTGCTTGGTCACTAGCGTCTGCTTCCACCACGTAGTCCTTGTCTGGATCCGGTAGGATGAGTACTGGGGCTGTGGTCAGTGCTGTCTGTAGCTGCTCCATGGCTTGCTGGTGAGGAGTATCCCATTTGTAGGGTGTATCCTTTTTCAGTAGGTCGGTCAGTGGCGCTGCTATCTTAGCGTACTGTGGCACGAACCTGTTGTAGTAGTTGGCGAAGCCTAGGAACTGCTGCAACTCCTTCACGTTCTCTGCTACTTTCCACTTCTTGACGGCTTCAATCTTCCGCGGGTCCACGTGTACGCCCTCGGCACTCACCATGTGCCCGAGAAACTGCACCTTCTTCAGGGCGAAGTCGCTCTTCGACAGCTTCACGTAAAACTTGTTCTTCCGCAGGATCTCGAACACCTTCCGTAGATGCTCCACGTGCTCCTTCATGTTCTTAGAGTAGATGAGGATATCGTCCAGGTACACCACCACGCATTCGTCCAACAGGGGCCGTAAGATGTGATTCATCTCCGCCTGGAACGTTGCTGGTGCGTTGCAGAGTCCGAACGGCATCACCAAGTATTCGTAGGAGCCGTATCTCGTACGGAACGCCGTCTTGTGGATTGAGTTGTCCGCCATCTTGATCTGCCAGTAACCCGACCGTAGGTCCAGCTTCGAAAAGACTGTTGCACCACGCAGTTGGTCCAGTAGGTCGTCTATGCGCGGTATGGGGTATTTGTTTTTTACTGTCTGTTTGTTCAGTGCGCGGTAGTCGATGCACATCCGTAAACTGCCGTCTGGCTTTGGAGTGAAGAGGACTGGTGCACCGTAGGGAGAGGTGGATGGGCGGATCAGTTGTCTGTCCAGTAGATACTCTATTTGTTTCTTCATATCTGTCAGTTCGGTCGGACTCAGTCGGTATGGTGCACGTGAGACGGGTTTCGCACCTGGTTCCTCCACGATCTCGTGCTCGTGGGTGCGTGCTGGAGGTACGCCTGCAGGTAGGTCGTCGAGCATTATATCCTTGTACTGCTACAAAACCTCCTTCACTGCTGCAGGTAGCTCCGTACTCTGCTTCTCCTCCTCTGCTGCTGCCATAACCAGTGCTAAGTAACCCGTGTTGCTCTCGTTCACCGTCCGTTCGAACCGTGCCAGTGTCGTTTCAGGAACGCTCCCTGTATCCGTCCAGCTTCGCAGCTCCACTCGTTTCCCGTTGTTGTAGATGCGCACCTTCCTGTTGACCCAGTCAAACTCGGGGTTGAACCGCTTCAGGAAATCTCGCCCCAAGATGAAATCTAAACCCTTGATGTTCGTGATTGGCAACGTCGGCTTCCACCTCAGCGCCCCTATGTGCAGCTGCAGTGATGCTTCGCCGTGGATGGGAAGTTTCGTACCGTCCACCATCGTTGCCGTGAACTTGGTCTCCTCTGAAGATTCTCCAATTTTCTCCAACGTCCCGCGATCGCACACCGAGTGAGACGCACCGCTGTCCACCAGTGCCTGGAGGCGTCGCCCATTGCAGATCACCTCGAGTAGTAGTGGTTGTTGCTGCTCCGAGTAACCGTAGATGGTCTCGCTTATAGGATCGTAGGGTACGTCGAATAGATCATCCCTAGGTCCTGCGTTCGAAGCTGCTGACTCGATATCAGTTTCCAACTGAGTAGGGTTAGAAGGATTTATCCGAGGCCGATTCAGCTTCGTCTTGGCCTGGAACCTTCCCATAAGCCTTTGCAGCTGTGTAGGCTTCTCCTGTGGGCAATGGGGAGCCTTTACACTATGCTGCGGGGAGAGAATATTAACTCCTTGGAACGCACGGCCCTTTTCAACGCTCCGGAGTGGTTTGCCCAACTTCTCAGGTACCTGAATAATGTATAGTGGATATTTCCAAAGGAGTCTCATCATGCCAACTTTCCTCATCATCCCATCTCTCCGCTCTGTTTCCGCTGTCACCAATATGCGCAGTGATGATGACTGGAAGACATCCTTGTCGTATCTGGAGTCGCTCATGCTAGCCCAGCTGCAGTCTTCTCTCTCCACTCCTCTCAACGAAGCTGACGCAGGGGCAGGGGCAGGGGCAGGGGCAGGGGTAGAAGAAAGGGAAGGGGGGGCAGGAGCATGGGCAGGGGGAGAAGAAAGGGAAGGGGGGGAAAGATGGGGAGGTCAAGAGGGAGAGACAGAGTATGGCGATGAAGGGGCAGGAGTAGGGGGAGGAGGAGGGGGAGGAGGGGGAGGGGGAGGAGGGGGAGGAGGAGTGGGAGGGGGTGGAGTGGCAGGAGGTGCAGAGGGAGAAGCGGATGGAGGGGAAGGAAGGATAGAAAGAGGAGAAGAGGGAGGGGCAGGAGGGGGAGGAAGGGAAGGGGCCGTGAGAGAAGTTATCATTCGTGCATTTACAGATAAACATGGGCGGGTGTGGGAGGCGTACTTCTCGCCTCACACAGGGGCGAATGCTCGCCACGATCGTAAGGAATTGGTTCCAGGCGTGCAACGGCGAGTAGGGCGAATCCTTAATGGGGTGTACGGGTGTGCAAAGTCGAAGGGGAAGTTGAAGGTTAGGATTGAGCCTGACAAAGGAAGCGAAGTGGCGAGACTGTCTGCAGATGACAGAGATGACGTCGGCCTTTACGATGAGGTGCGTGAGGCTGGCAGAGCGTCCGAATATGGACACGTCCTTTCCGGGCACAAGCTGCCAGTGTATCACAAGTTCATCAACCCCCAGGAGTTTGAGGAAGCTGCGAACATGCCCATACTTGAAGGACAGCCTTGAAAGCCATGGTTGAATCACTGGCACGACGAAAAGTGAGAGAGGGAGCCCAGAGCGGGTAGTGGCAGGGGTGGTGTGGAAAGTGGCATGGGTGCTGGACAATGGGTGGGTTGAGAGCGGTGCTGAGGGGCCACAAGAGGATGGAAAGGGGAATGACAGGGAGGCAACGGAAGCAGGGGAAAGGAGGAGTGGGCAGAGTGTGGAGAGGGAGGAGAAGGAGCGAGGGGGGGAGCAGGGCGAGGGAAAGGGTAGATGGTCGCACATGCCAGATCGAGAGTGGGCAGGGGAGGGGGCGCCTGCCGTGTCACCATTCGCTGCAGAGGAGCCGTTCAAAGCGGACCGTGCATCACAGGGGAAGGAGGGGACAGTGAGGGGGAGGGGAAGCAGCAGCAGCAGCAGCAGCAGCAGAAGGGGTTGATGGGCATGCTGTGGCGCAGTGGTAGTGGCAGCAGGGGCAGGGCCAAGGTGGGCGCGGGGTTGGCTGGGAAAGGAGCTGGCGTGGGCATGGGCATGGGTATCCCACGGTCGCTCAGTGACTCCCGCCGATCCACCAGAGTGGCACCCCTGACGCCCACTGCTGCTGACGATTCTGCTACCAGGGGCAGTGGTGGTCACGCTCACGGCGGCAGTTATGATGGTGGCAGCAACAATGGTGGTGGTGGGGTGGGCCGAGCAAGGAGCGTGTGGGGGCCAGCGGGGCCGGGGGAGAGGCGCGAAGGGTGGGAGGCGCAGGGGGAGGGGTGGGGGAGGGGCGTGCAACAGGGAGAGGTGGGGAGTGGGGGAAGCAAGAGGGGTTGGGGCTGGGCACTCTGAGACGACTCATGTCCCGTGGGTAGGCGCAGATGAGGTGGTGAGGGAGGGGGTTAGCAGAGTTAGAGTGTGGTCGCATGCTGTTGCTATCACGCTCGTGCTGTGCAGTGCACCACACGCTGGCTGAGGGTCTTCACAACAATAGGAAAGAACAATAAGGCATTTTCTCGTTACATTCTGCACAAAAGGGCAACAGTGTCATGGTACTAGAATGTTGCTAATGCAATCCTTCCTATCCTAGCGCTGTTTGTCACATGCAAGATTGTTGCTTACCCTAGCAGTTCCCTACTAAAACCATATGCGAGTGTCAGCACAGCATTTATCAAATCGCCCTAGGTGTCTTAACACATGGCTACGAGCTAAAACTGTTAATATAGGGCACACTGCCAGTCTTCTACGCTCCTTGGAAAGCCCTTGGCTGCAGTGGAAGGGAAGGAAGGAGCAACCCACGCTCCACAGGACAGCCCCTCACCACGCCATGCCATGGTGCCAGCCTGGGGAGTGTCCACAGCACCCACGCGCCTCACCATGCCATGCCGTAGTGTGCCTGTGTTGGAGCTCCGCAGTGTAGTGTGCCAAGGCCTGGAGTGAATCACCCTCACCTCAGGGCCCTCTTTGCCCCTTCACCCCCAGCCGTGCGCATCACCTCACTGCCCCTCCTTGCCCGCATCGCCCCCATTGCAAGCATCGCCGTCCGTGCCTGACTGCTTGCGCGAGTCAAGGAAGAGAGTGACGGGGCCGCTGCTGGCTATGTGCACCTGCAGTCAATGCAGGGGCAGAAGGTGTGAGGAGGGCAGGACGCATGGGGAGGGGAGGCGTGGTGGCAGGAATGGGGTGACGGTGAGATGAGGCATCCCCAGGGAGGCTGACAGGCTGGCATTTGACATGCGTCCATGACAGCACACGAACAATTGAACCACACCAAACCACCCCCTGCCAAACCACACCACACCACGCTCATCCTGGAACCCTCCCACACATCCCTGACCCCTCCTTCCCACCCTTTATATCCTTACCAAACACCACCCCCCACCACCCCTCCCCAAACACCACCCCCCACACCCCTCACCAAGCACCCTCCCTACCACCACCCCTCACCAAGCACCCTCCCCACCACCACACCTCACCAAGAACCCTCCCCACCACCACCCCTCACCAAGAACCCTCCCCACCACTGTCAACGGGAGTTGTGTGTTGGCCCCGTCCTCGCTTGGGCGGAGCCGACCTCGTAGTCGGGTGTGCGGGGAGCGCAGCCGGCCAGCTGCAGTGGGCGACGCCGACTTAGGCACCAAGCCACTGCAACGCCGCCGACGACTGGGAGCCGACGGCCGACTTGACCTGGTGGTCGACGAGGGGTGGGGCGCCGACTTTGGTAGGCACCGACGTCGACCCTGGAAAGGGCGCCCTGCTAGGCGCCGGCGCCGAGCAGTCAGGACTCCGAGCAGCAGGGAGCCGAGCTGTTGGGCGCCAAGCTGGAGGGCGCCGGGTTTAGGAGGTCGGCCTGGCGAGGCCGGCCTGGGAGGCGCCGACTTTGGGGTACGCCGGCCTTGCGTAGCCGGCGACCGACGAGCCGGGTCGACCGGGCGTAGTTGCCTGGTCGACCAAGTTACCTGGGCGACGTGTGCGATGGTCGCCGGGGGTGTTTTCTGCGAGGCCGACCTCGGAGGTGGTATCCCGAGGTCGACGTGGCTGGTGGGCGCAGTCGCTGGCGTGGCGTCTGCGCTGTGTACGTGACGGGGCTTGGCACGCCAACCAGCCGTGCGCACCTGCAAAGCAGGTGCAACGCTGAAAAGCGAGTGCAACGCTGTGCAGCCGCCTTGCTGCAGCGTTGGCACGCCGTGGACTTGCAACGTTGGCGCGCCGCTTCTCTGCGGCGCTGGAGGGGTGCGAGCAGTGCAGCGCTGGAACGCGGTCGACCGTGCTGCACTGGAGGTCGACCTGCATGCTTGCTAGCTCTGATGTAGTCTCTCTTACCAATGTTGTTGCTATCATTCTGAACCTTTGTTGTCAATCTTTGCTAGTGGAACTCTTGCAAAATCTCCCCGTGAATGTGCAAGCAGTGAACACACAAGCAAACGACTAAGGAACGCAGAGATCACCCTCACAACCGTGCCTTGCCCGTAGTCAAGCTCCCGTTGTTCTAGTTATCTCCGCAACTACCACCCCTCACCAAGCACCCTCCCCACCACCACCCCTCACCAAGCACCCTCCCCACCACCACCCCACACCACCCCCCACCACCCTACCACCCCTCACCAAACTCCCCCCCAGCACCCACTGACCTCCATCATAGTGTCAAAGATGCCGTATGCGGTGGATGGGCGGGCAGTGCAGAGGCGCGCACAGGGCAAGGAGGCACGAGGCACGAGGCACACACATACACAGAGGAAGGGTGAGCATGCAGGCATTGCACGGGAGAGAGGGGGTTGGAAGGGAGAGTGCAGGGAGAAAGCGAGCTTATGGGTTGGAACACAGTGGCACGACTTCCTGCCTGTGTGTGCGGGATTCATTCCCCCCCCCCAGCCTGCTCCCATGCTGCACCTCACTCACTCTTGACGAGGGTGAAGGCGTAGTGCACGCGGTGATATGAGAGTGGACTGAACCGAAGCACACGCGGTGATATGAGAGTGGACTGAACCGAAGCACACGCGGTGATATGAGAGTGGACTGAACGCGGTGATATGAGAGAGGACTGAACCAAAGCACACGCGGTGATATGAGAGTGGACTGAACTGAAGCAGACGCGGTGATATGAGAGTGGACTGAACTGAAGCACACGCGATGATATGAGAGTGGACTGAACTGAAGCAGACGCGGTGATATGAGAGTGGAACGAACTGAAGCACAAGCGGTGATATGAGAGTGGACTGAACCGACGCACACGCGGAGATATGAGAGTGGACTGAACCGAAGCACACGCGGTGATATGAGAGTGGACTGAACGCGGTGATATGAGAGTGGACTGAACCGAAGCACACGTGGTGATATGAGAGTGGACTGAACTGAATCACGCGCGGTGATATGAGAGTGGACTGAACTGAAGCACACGCGGTCATATGAGAGTGGACTGAACTGAAGCACACGCGGTCATATGAGAGTGGACTGAATTGAAGAACACGCGGTGATATGAGAGTGGACTGAACTGAAGCACACGCGGAGATATGAGAGTGGACTGAGCTGAAGCACATGCGGTGATATGAGAGTGGACTGAACTGAAGCACACGCGGTGATATGAGAGTGGACTGAACTGAAGCACACACGGTGATATGAGAGTGGACTGAACCGAAGCACACACGGTGATATGAGAGTGGATTGAACTGAAGCACACGGGGTGATATGAGACTGGAATGAACTGAGGCGCACACGTCTGTAGAAAATTGCAAAGCTGCCGGGAATTGTTTCACACGCTCGTGCTCTCCATACCCCTCCGCACCTTCAGGCACGATTTCAGCTCGAAACGCGCACAAACGTAGAAGGCACACCTCCGAGACCGGGCCCCTCCTAGTCGTTTCGGGCTATTCCCCCCCCCAAACGCTAACAAACCCACATGGGTGTAGAAAATTGCAAAGCGGCCTGGGAGTTTTTGACTCGCTCGTGCTCTCCATACCCCCCTGCTCCTTCAGCCATGATTTCAACTCGAAATGTGCACAAACGTGGAATGCATACTTCCGAGACCGGGCCCCACCTAGGCGCTTCGGGATATTCCCCCCCCCCAAACGCTAACAAACCCACACGGGTGTGGAGATTTTCAAAGCAGCCGGGGATTGTTTCACACGCTCGTGCTCTCCATACCCCTCCGCACCTTCAGCCACGATATCCGCTCGAAAGGCGCACAAACGTGGAATGCATACCTCCGAGACCGGGCCCCTCCTAGGCGTTTCGGGCAATTTCCAACAAACGAACGCTAACAAACCCACACGTGTGAAGAAAATTGCAAAATGCCGGGGTTTTTTTCAAATGCTCGTGCTCTCTATACCCCTCCGCACCTACAGCCACGATTACAGCTCGAAACGCGCACATACGTGGAATGCATACCTCCGAGACCGGACCCCTCTTACGCGTTTCGGGCCATCCCCCCCCCCCCCCCCCCCCCCCCCCCAAACGCTAACAAACCCACACCCTAAACCCTAGATTCCCTGTACTTTGCAAGATCTCAGCGTTTTCGTTCTCCTTGGCACTTGCACTCTAAGTTCATATACCGACCTGCTTGGCCAATGCACCATTTTCTCTATACATGTGCGTTAGATACCTTTCAAACCTTGTTAGTTCACTAGATTCTTATATTTCCCACCTTGTGATAGTGTGAGACCGCTAGATTCCCTGTACTTTGTGGGATTTGAGCGTTTCCGTTCTCCCTGGCCCCACTTGCACTATAAGTGCGCATGCCGGCCAGACTGACCGATGCACCATTTTCTCTATACACGTGCGTTAGATACCTCTCAAACCCTTCTAGTTTACTAGATAAATAAATTTCCTACCTTCCGATCGTGTGAGACCGCTAGATTCCCCGAATTTGTGAGATATGAGCATTTCCGTTCTCCTTGGCACTTGCACTCCAAGTTCCCATACCGACATGCCTGGCCAATGCACCATTTTCTCTATACATGTGCGTTAGATAACTTTCAAACCTTTTTAGTTCACTATATTAATATATGTCCCACCTTCTGATCGAGTGAGACTGCTAGATTCCCTGTACTTTGTGAGATTTGAGCGTTTCCGTTCTCCCTGGCCCCACTTGCACTATAAGTGCGCATGCCGGCCAGAATGGCCGATGCACCATTTTCTCTAAACATGTGCGTTAGATACCTTTGAAACCCTTCTAGTTCAATAAATTAATATATTTCCTACCTCATTTCTGAGTGAGACCGCTAGATTCCCTGTACTTTGCGAGATCTGAGCGCTTCCATTCTCCCTGACGCTTGCACATTAAATTCCCATACTGACCTGCCTAGCCAATGCACCATTTTCTCTATACATGTGCGTTAAATGCCTTTCAAACCTTATTAGTTCACTAGATTAATATATTTCCTACCTTCTAATCGGATGAGACCGCTGGATTTCCTGTACTTTGCGAGATCTGAGCGCTTCCGTTCTCCCTGGCACTTGCACTCTAAGTTCCCATACCGACCTGTCTGGACAATGCACCAATTTCTCTATACATGTGCATTAGATACCTTTCAAACCTTGTTAGTTCACTAGATTAATATATTTCCCACCTTTTGATCTAGTGAGACCGCTAGATTCCCTGTACTTTGTGAGATTTGAGCGTTTCCGTTCTCCCTGGCCCCACTTGCACTATAAGTGCGCTTGCCGGCCAGACTGGCCGATGCACCATTCTCTCTATACATGTGCGTAAGATACCTTTCAAACCCTTCTAATTCACTAGATCAATATTTTTCCTACCTTTTGTTTGAGTGAGACCGCTAGATTCCCTGTACTTTGCGAGATCTGAGCGCTTCCGTTCTCCCTGGCACTTGCACTCTAAGTTCCCATACCGACCTGCCTGGCCAATGCACCATTTTCTCTAAACATGCGCATTAGATACCTTTCAAACATTGTTAGTTCACTAGATTAATATATTTCCCACCTTCTGATCGAGTGAGACCGCTAGATTCCCTGTACTTTGTGAGATTTGAGCGTTTCCGTTCTCCCTGGCCCCACTTGCACTATAAGTGCGCATGCCGGCCAGACTGGCCGATGCATCATTTTCTCTATATATGTGTGTTAGATACCTTTCAAACCCTTCTAGTTCATTAGATTAATATATTTCCTACCTTTTGTTTGAGTGAGACCGCTAGATTCCCTGTACTTTGCGAGATTCGAGCGCTTCCGTTCTCCTTGGCACTTGCACTCTAAGTTCCCATACCGACCTGCCTGGCCAATGCACCATTTTCTCTATACATGTGCGTTAGATACATTTCAAACCTTGTTAGTTGACTAGATTAATATATTTCCTACCTTTTGGTCGAGTGAGACCGCTAGATTCCCTGTACTTTGCGAGATCTTAGCGTTTTCGTTCTCCTTCGCAATTGCACTCTAAGTTCCCAAACCGACCTGCCTGACTAATGCACCATTTTCTCTATACATGTGCGTTACATATCTTTCAAACCTTGGTAGTTCACTAGATTTTTATATTTCCCACCTTCTGATCGAGTGAGACCGCTAGATTCCCTGTACTTTGTGAGATTTGAGCGTTTCCGTTCTCCCTGGACCCACTTGCACTTTAAGTGCGCACGCCGGCCAGACTGGCCGATGCACCATTTTCTCTATATATGTGTGTTAGATACCTTTCAAACCCTTCTAGTTCACTAGATTAATATATTTCCTACCTTTTGTTTGAGTGAGACCGCTAGATTCCCTGTACTTTGCGAGATTCGAGCGCTTCCGTTCTCCTTGGCACTTGCATTCTAAGTTCCCATACCGACCTGCCTGGCCAATGCACCATTTTCTCTATACATGTGCGTTAGATACCTTTCAAACCTTGTTAGTTGACTAGATTAATATATTTCCTACCTTTTGGTCGAGTGAGACCGCTAGATTCCCTGTACTTTGCGAGATCTTAGCGTTTTCGTTCTCCTTCGCAATTGCACTCTAAGTTCCCAAACCGACCTGCCTGACTAATGCACCATTTTCTCTATACATGTGCGTTACATATCTTTCAAACCTTGGTAGTTCACTAGATTATTATTTTTCCCACCTTCTGATCGAGTGAGACCGCTAGATTCCCTGTACTTTGTGAGATTTGAGCGTTTCCGTTCTCCCTGGCCCCACTTGCACTTTAAGTGCGCACGCCGGCCAGACTGGCCGATGCACCATTTTCTCTATATATGTGTGTTAGATACCTTTCAAACCCTTCTAGTTCACTAGATTAATATATTTCCTACCTTTTGTTTGAGTGAGACCGCTAGATTCCCTGTACTTTGCAAGATCTGAGCGCTTCCGTTCTCCCTGACACTTGCACTCTAAGTTCCCATACCGACCTGCCTAACCAATGCACCATTTTCTCTATTCATGTGCGTTAGATGCCTTTCAAACCTTGTTAGTTAACTAGATTAGTATATTTCATACCTTATGATCAAGTGAGACTGCTAGATTCGCTGTACTTTGCGAGATCTGAGCGTTTTCGTTCTCCTTGGCACTTGCACTCTAAGTTCCCATACCGACCTGCCTGGCCAATGCACCATTTTCTCTATACATATGCGTTAGATACCTTTCAGACCTTGTTAGTTCACTAGGACAATATTTTTTCCACCTTTTGATCGAGTGAGACCGCTAGATTCCCTGTACTTTGTGAGATTTGAGTGTTTCCGTTCTCCCTGGCCCCACATGCACTATAAGTGCGCATGCCGGCCACACTGGCCGATGCACCATTTCCTCTATACATGTGCGTTAGATACATTTCAAACCCTTCTAGTTCACTAGATTGATATATTTTTTACCTTCTGATAGAGTGATACCGCTAGATTCCCTGTACTTTGCTGATCGTTTTTGTTCTCCTTGGCACTTGTACTCTAAGTTCCTATACCGATCTGCCTGGACAACGCACCATTTTCTCTATACATGTGCGTTAGATACCTTTCAAACCCTTCTATTTGACTATATTAATATATTTCATACCTTCTGTCAACGGGTGTTGTTGTTGGCCTCGTCCTCGCTTGGGCGGAGCTGACTTCGTGGTCGGATGTGAGGAGTACAGCCGACTTGCAGCAGTGGGGGGCTGGTCGACGGGTCTGGTCGACCTGCACGGGGGCCACTACAAGGGCGCCAACTTTGGGAGGGCGCCAACTTCGGCTGGTTGACTTGGGAGGTCGACCAGTGGAGGCTGGTCGACTTGGGAGGTCGACCAGTGGAGGGCGTCGACTTGGGTGACTCCGACCAGCGAAAGCCGACTGGGTGTGGGCGGCTGACAGGTGTGCTGGTCGACCTGGTGTTGGTCGACCAGGTGGGTTGTTGACCTGGAGCTGGTCGACCAAGGTTGTGGTCGACCTGGTGAGGTCGACTGAAGGTGGTCGTCGACTTGGGAGGTCGACGGGCACACAAGAAAGCAGCTGGTCGGCGTTGTGGTTGCCCGGTCGACCAGGTTACCTGGGTGACGAGGTTCTGCAAAGGAGTGCGACGGTCGCCCAGATGGTATTGGCGAGATCGACCTCGGTGGTGGTATACCGAGGTCGACGTGGCTGATCAGATGCAATCGTCAGCACGAGGACGACTTGGTGTGTGCGTTGTGGAGGTGACAAGGCACTGCACGCCAATCATCTGCGAGCACCTGCGAAGCAGGTGCGCTGCTGTTCTACGGGAGCAACGCTGGCATGCCGTCGACCTGCAGCGTTGGCACGCCGTCGACTTTGCACTGCTGGAGCGCGGTCGACCAAGTCGTGCTGGAGCGCGGTCGACAGTGCTGCGCTGGCAGTCGACCTGCTTGCATTCTAGCTCTGATATAGCCTTGTCTTGCCAACTTTGTTGTATCATTGTTGTGAACGTTTCCTAGTGGAACTCTTGCCAATTCTCCCTGTGAACTAGCAAGTAGTGTGAGCACTTTGAAACGACTAAGGAACGAACGAACGCAGAGATCCCTCCTACCCCGTGCCTAGCCCGTAGTCTAGCTCCCGTTAATAGAGTTATCTCCGCATGGTGCGGTGAGCATGGAAGGCACATGACTTACCTTTCAGTCAGGTCGACATAGTTGTCACTTACCTAATTCGTGTTTGTAGGCCGGCAGCTGTGCGATAGTCACTATGGTAGGTGTCGTAGGTGACACGGGGGTGGTGGACACCTTGGAAGCACAGCTAGAGGATGCGAGGAGACGCCATGAGGCCCAGGAGTACGGAGCAATCCCCTGGGCGGTCGTCGAGGCTGGACTCCGCACCGTGTGGGCGACGGAGCACCCTTCTCGGCTTGCCTCTCCTCGACCGGTGAACACCGAGGGCGGCGTCGACGTGGGAGTCAACGCCGGTGGTGACCAAGTCGGCAGCAGCGCGGGAGGCACGTCGAGGCAGCGAGACGTGATACACGCCGATGAAGTCAGCGGCGTTCAGGCGAGAGGGATGCGGTCGTCGGCGGCTGCAGGCTCCTCACAGGGCGACGTTGGAGGTTGACGAAGCAGCTTGTCGCCGATGTTGGCGACCCACGTGACAGCGGGAGGGATCGCACCGAGCTACGGCTACTTCAAGTTTACGCCGGACAGGATCTCGGTCACCCCCCTGCTTGTTGGTCGACCTGATATCCTCACTTGGAAAGAAGCCATCGAGCCCCAGCTGGAGATGGCCGGGCTGATCGGCTTCGCCAGGGGCACTGTGGCGACGCCGGAGGAACACTACCCCGACTTGCGTGCGGAGTTTCGTGCCGTGCAGTTGTTGACCTTCACGGTCATCTCGCGGTGCTGCTCGCCGGGCGTTCAGATCGCCTTGAAGCCGTGCAGGGAGTACCTCAACGCCGGCCACCAGGCATGGCACTTCATTGAGTCGACGTACCAGGTCACCGACGACCTGTACATCGGCCAGCTTGAGGAGCAGTTGTCGCACATACGGATGGGCGAAGAGGAGACGGCGACTGACTATTGCAACCGGGCTCGGCGAATTCTCGCCACCATGAGGATGGCCGGCGTGCACTAGTCGACGACGTCGTACCTCACGCACGTTATCAAAGGGCTTACGAGCAACTACAACCTGCTGAAACGACTGTCGTTGGCGCCGAGTACTAGGGCGACACTCAACGAGGATTCTCTTACCTCGTGCATCCTGCAGGATGAGGCGATGCAGGAAGCTGAGCGGCCCTCGGAGCTCCTGGCGCAGGTGAACTACGTCGCCCCGGTCAAGCAAGGTGGTCGACCTGGGCAGCGTGGGCAGTCTGGCGGCGGTAGTAGCAGTGGCTGGAAGTCGACCAAGGATGCCGACAAGAAGAAGTCGGCCAAAGATAGCGGTCGTGGAGGAGGAAGTTGACGTCGGGAGTGCTGGCAGTGCGACGACCCCGACCACCTCTCTTTTGAGTGCCCCGACCGCAGTGACTCCGACGACGACGAAGTCAAGGGAGGCCGCGGGAGGTCTGGCAGCCATCGTCCCCGTCGAGGCAGAAACCAGCCGTGCAAGGAGAAGCAGTCGACCAAGTCGTCGACCTCGTGGAGCCGACCGTCTCGTTGGCGCCGGAGGCTGGCGAGGACTTCTAGGCGATGGCGGCAGCCGTGCAGGCAAACCCGGCAGTAGTTCTGCTCGATAGTGGTTGCTCCCACCACTTGATGGGGACGAAAGAAGTCTTCGTCGACCTGCAGCCGAGCGGCGTGGCTTCAATGGGGCTCTGCAGGACATCCAGGGTCGGGGCACGGTCACCCTGCAAGGGAAGGCCGGGAAGCAGGTGCTGATCCCCGACGTCCTCTACGTCCCAGGCGTGCACGCGAACCTGCTGTCGGCTAGCCAGCTGAAGGAGAACGGCGACGAGATGCTTCTCAGCGAAGCCGACATCGCCCATGACGGATGTGGTGGCCCTGAGGGCGATAGTCTCGGCGACGAAGTCGACCCCGGACAGACTACATGCGAGGCTTGCGCACGTCGCCATGGACACCATCCAAAGCTCGGCAAAGCACGAAGTCGTCATTGGGCTGGACCTCAGGTCGACTTCTGGCACTGACTCACCGTGTGTCTCGTGCGTCGGCGGGAAGCTGGCACGACATACCTTCCCCGACCAAGGCTCCGACGACGACGACGTGCTGGCAATCATTCATATCGACCTGTGTGGGCCATTCCGCGTGGCTGCCAAGGACGGCAGCCTTTACTTCTTGTTGCTGAAGGACCGCAAGACCCGCTACGTGTGGGTGAGGCCGGTCGTTAAGAAGTCGGATGTGCTACAGGAGTTCGTGCAGTGGCTGGCGGTGACTGAGCGGCAGACAAAGAAGTTGGTATTGATGATGCGCTCTGACTGGGGTGGGGAGTTCCTCGGGAAGAAGTTCACCGACTTCGTGGACGGCAAGGGGATAGTCCACGACCTGACCTGCCTGTACACCCCGCAGCAAAACGGCATGGCAGAGCGGGAGATGAGGACGGTAGTGGAGTCGGTGCGGACGATGCTGCTGCACATGGGCGTGCAGCACCACTGGTGGCACCTTGCTCTACGGCAGGCCGTCTGGGTCAGCAACTGCCTGGAGAGGTCGACGTTGCCGCCGGGGATGACACCATACCAGCTGCTGACCGGGAAGAAGCCCGACTTGTCGCTGGCAAGGGTGTGGGGCTGCATGACGCAGTTCTTGGTCCCCGAGCAGCAGCGAGGTGGAAAGCTAAAGCCGAAGGCCAGGTGGGGCCTTCACCTCGGTGTGTCGGGAGAGAGCAAGGGCTGGGAGCTCCTTGACATCGCCAACAACCGGGTGGTCACCACGTCGGACGTGGTGTTCTACGAGAACATGTCGCTGGAGGTGTGGAAGTCGGAGCACGGGCCGGCGTCAGAACGGACGTCGACCACCCCGCCGACGGACACCTCGACGGCGACGCTGCCTCTGCTCACTGAGGTCGATGAGCTTGCTGATGAGGACGCCGAGGTCGTCCGTCCACCTTCCCCTCCCCCTGCACCCCCTGCCCCTCCCCTCGTGGCCGACCTGCGTGGGCTGACTCCGCTGTCGGCCTCCGGTGATGAGGGGAGCAGTGAGGCGTCGCCTGTGGCGCCAGCCAAGAGCATCCCCGGTGGCCGACGTGACGTCCAGCAAGTCGACATGAGAGGGAAGTCAACGCCGGCAGGAGAGGAGCAGGCCAAGGTAAAGCCGACGGTGGTAAAGTCAGCAAAGGGGGCAGAGGCAAGGCAATGGCCGACAGGGGAGCAGGCAGCAGCCAAGCCGACCGGGCAGTCGGCAGGGGAGCCGACCACAGTAGAGAAGTCGGCATGGACGCCGGCTGTGGAGCAGCAGGATGCTGATGTCAATGACGTTGGTGAAGAGGAAGCTGAGCAGGCTGACGCCGAGGAGTCCACCGACACCACCATGGTGGAAGTCGGACCACGGCGGACAGGCCGACTTCGGAGGCCGCCTGACTTCTTCGCCCCAGCTGCCTTCACCACGGTGTACGACGAGGTCGATGACGACCTGCTGTACGACGATGCCGAGGAGGACAAACACTTGCCAGAGCTCGACCCCGACATGCACGCCGACCCTGAGCACCACTGGGACATCTCGACGATGGCGGTGAAGGAGGCCTTAGCAAGCTGGAAGGGCAAGGCGGTGAAGGCCTCCATGGAAGAGGAAATCCGCAGCCTAATCAGCATGGGGACGTGGGAGCTGGTCGAACGCCCACCCGGGGTGAACATCATGAAGAACAGGTGGGTGCTGACGACGAAGTACCACATCGACGATACCGTCGAGCGCGAGAAGGCGAGGCTGGTCGTGGAGGGCTTCACACAGGTGTATGGCGCCGACTACGACGAGACGTACGCGCCGGTTAGCAGCTATGTCACGCTGAGGACCTTCCTCAGCATCGTCGCCGTGCTCAACCTCAACCTGATGCAGCTCGACATGAAGAACGCCTTCTTGCAGAGCAAGCTCGACCGGGTGCTCTACATGTACCAGCCGGACCACTTCAGCGACGGGACCGGCCGGGTGTGTAAGCTGCTGAAGAGCCTATACGGGCTGAAGCAGTCGCTGCTGCTGTGGTACAAGGCACTCAACGACGTTCTGGTCGGCGCCGGGTGGAAGAAGAGCCAGGTCGACGAGGCTCCGTACTTCAAGGTTGACAAGGTGGCCTGCTGGGTGCTGGTCTACGTCGACGACCTGCTCGCTACCAGCAGCAGTGCCGAGATGCTGAAAGAGCTGAAGGAGCTGCTGGAGGCCGCCTTCGAGCTGCGGGAGATCTCGCCGGTGCAGAAGTACCTCGGGCTGGAGAATAATGCACAATTTTCTCTGTACATGTGCGTTAGATACCTTTCAAACCTTGTTAGTTCGCTAGATAAATATATTTTCTACCTTCTGTTTGAGTGAGACAGCTAGATTCCCTGTACTTTGTGAGATCTGAGCGCTTCCGTTCTCCTTGGCACTTGCACTCTAAGTTCCCATACTGACCTCCCTGGCCAATGCACCATTTTCTCTATACATGTGCGTTAGATACCTTTCAAACCTTTTTAGTTGACTAGATTAATATATTTCCCACATTCTGATCGAGTGAGACCGCTAGATTCCCTGTACTTTGAGAGATCTAAGCGTTTCCGTTCTCCCTGGCCCCACTTGCACTATAAGTGCGAATGTCGGCCAGACTGGCCGATGCACCATTTTCTCTATACATGTGCGATAGATACCTTTCAAACCTTTCTAGTTCACTAGATTAATATATTTTCTACCTTTTGTTTGAGTGAGACCGCTAGATTCCCTGTACTTTGCGAGATCTCAGCGCTTCCGTTCTCCCTGACACTTGCACTCTAAGTTCCCATACCGACCTGCCTGGCCAATGCACCATTTTTTCTATACATGTGCATTAGATACCGTTCAAACCTTGTTATTCACTAAAATAATATATTTCCAACCTTCTGATCGAGTGAGACCACTAGATTCCCTGTACTTTGTGAGATTTGAGCGTTTCCGTTCTCCCTGGCCCCACTTGCACAATAAGTGCGCATGCCGGCCAGGCTAGCCGATGCACCATTTTCTCTATACATATGCGTTAGATACCTTTGAAACCCTTCTAGTTCACTAGATTAATATATTTCCAACCTTCTGTTTGAGTGAGACCGCTAGATTCTCTGTACTTTGCGAGATCTGAGCGCTTTCGTTCTCCCTGATACTTGCACTCTAAGTTCCTATACCGACCTGCCTGGCCAATGCACCATTTCTCTATACATGTGCGTTAGATACCTTTCAAGCCTTATTAGTTCACTAATTTAATATATTTATTACCTTCTGATCGAGTGAGACCGCTAGATTCCATGTACTTTGTGAGATTTGATCGTTTTCGTTCTCCCTGGCCCCACTTGCACTATAAGTGCGCATGCCGGCCAGACTGGCCGATGCACCATTTTCTCTATACTGTGCGTTAGATACCTTTGAAACACATCAATTTTACTAGATTAATATATTTCTTACCTTTTGTTTGAGTGAGACCGCTAGATTCCATGTACTTCGCGAGATCTAGTCGCTTCCGTTCTCCCTAACACTTGCACTCTAAGTTCCCATACCGACCTGCCTGGCCAATGCACCATTTTCTCTATACATGTGCATTAGATACCTTTCAAACCCTTCTAGTTCACTAGATTAATATATTTCATACCTTCTGTGTGAGTAAGACCGCTAGATCTAAGCCTTTCCATTCAGCCTGACACTTGCACTCTAAGTTCCCATACCGTCCTGCCTGAACAATGCACCATTTTCTCTATACATGTGCGTTAGATACCTTTGAAACCTTAAAAAATCACTAGATTAATATTTCATACCTTCTGATCGGGTGAGACCGCTAGATTCCTTGTACACTGCGAGATCTGAGCGTTTCCGTTCTCGTTGGCACTTGCACTCTTAATTCCCATACTGACCTGCCTGGCCAATGCACCATTTTCTCTATACATGTGCTTTAAATACCTTTCAAACATTGGTAGTTCACTAGATGAATATATTTCACATCTTCTGATCGAGTGAGACCGCTAGATTCCCTGTACTTTGTGAGAACTGAGCGCTTCCGTTCTCCCTGACACGTGCACTCTAAGTTCCCATACCGACCTGCCTGAACAATACACCATTTTCTCTATACATGTGCGTTAGATACCTTTCACACCTTATTAGTTCACTAGATTAATATATTTCCAACTTTTTGATCGGGTGAGACCGCTAGATTCCCTGTACTTTGCGAGATCTGAGATTTTCCGTTCTCCTTGGCACTTGCACTCTAAGTTCCCATACCGACGTGCCTGACCAATGCACGATTTTCTCTATACATGTGCCTTAGATACCTTTCAAACCTTGGTAGTTCACTAAAATAATATATTTCCCGCCTCCTGATCAAATGAGACCACTAAATTCCTTGTACTTTGTGAGATTTGAGCGTTTCTGTTCTCCGTGGCCCCACTTGTACTGTAAGTGCGCATGCCGGCCAGACTGGCCGATGCTCCAATGTCTATGTAGATGTGCGTTAGATACCTTTCAAACCCTTCTAGTTCACTAGATTAATATATTTCCTACATTCTGTTTGAGTGTGACCGCTAGATTCCCTGTACTTTGCGAGATCTGGGCGGTTCCGTTCTCCCTGACACTTGCACTCTAAGTTCCCATACCAACCTGCCTGAACAATGCACCATTTTCTCTATACATGTGCGTTAGATACCTTTCAAACTTTATTAGTTCACTAGATTCAAATATATTAAATACCTACGGATTGGGTGAGACCGCTAGATTCCCTGTACTTTGCGAGATCTGAGCGTTTCCGTTCTCATTGGCACTTGCACTCTAAGTTCCCATACCGACCTACCTGACCAATGCACCATTTCCCCATACATGTGCCTTAGATACCTTCCAAATCTTGTTAGTTCACTAGATTAATATATTTCCCACCTTGTGATCGAGTGAGACCGCTAGATTCCATGTACTTTGTGAGATTTGAGCGTTTCCGTTCTCCCTGGCCCCACTTGCACTGTAAGTGCGCATGCCGGCCAGACTGGCCGATGCACTATTTTCTCTATCCATGTGCGTTAGATACCTTTCAAACCCTTCTAGTTCACTAGATTGATATATTTCCTACCTTAAGTCCTACCTATAGTTCACTAGAGACTGTTAAGTCCTGGCCTGTGGGCCCCACTTGCTTCCGCTGCCTTCCTGTCTGTCGCGCGCCCCGTAGCGCGTGACGCTTTTTTCTTCCCGCCACGCGGTCGGGGCGCATGGCGGTTTTCTGCCCGCCGTGTGCCCCGGGGCGCGCGGCGGTTTTCTACATGGCGCGCCCCCCCCGTCGACCCTCGCGTCGCCCCCAGGGACCAGCGCGCTGCCCCCCATCGCCCGTCGCGGCGCCCTGGGGGCCCGCGCGTCGCCCTCCTCCCGTCGCCTCGTCGCGGCGCCCTGGGGGCCCGCGCGCCGGCCCCTCCCGTCGCCTCGCCGCGGCGCCTTGGGGGCCCGCGCGTCCCCCCCTCCCGTCGCCTCGTCGCGGCACCTTGGGGGCCCGCGCGTCGCCCCCTCCCGTCGCCTCGTCGCGGCGCCTTGGGGGCCCGCGCGTCGCCCCCTCCCGTCGCCTCGTCGCGGCGCCTTGGGGGCCCTCGCGCGGCCCCTCCCGTCGCCCGTCGAGCCGCCCTTGGGGGCCCGTGCGCGGCCCCCCTCCAGTCACCCGCTGTGGCGCCCTTGGAGGGCCCACGCCCTGCTCCTTCGTGGCACCCAGGAGACCCCCCCGCCGCCTCCCTTTCCCTCCGTGAACCGCCCCTGCTGCTTCCCGCGCTCCTGCCTGCGTTAGGGTTTGGGGGTGGCGGGCATGGGGGTGACCGGTGTGGGTAACCTGCAGCTCCTCCTCCTCCTCCGTCTCCCACTGCTGCAGCTGCCGCTGAGGGGGGTGGGTGTGTGGGAGCCGAGGGTTTGGGGTTTAAGGGGGGTGCCGTGGGAGTGGAGCTAGGGTTTCAGCAGGGGGTGTGTGAGAGGGGTGTGGGACGGTCGGGGGAGGTTGAGCGGAGGCTGCTGTCTTGTCGTCCGCAGCACCTGTAGTCCGGGGCACTGTCCTGGTAGCCCAGAGAGCCTGCTGTGCCTGTCGCCCGTGGGTCCGTTGCTCCTGCCGCTCTTCGTAGCCGCCGAGCCAGTTACTCCAGTAGTCCGGGGCGCTGTCCCGGTAGCCACTGTGCCAGCCGCTCCTGTTGCCCGTGTGTCTGCAGCTTCAGCCGTCGCCTCCTATCTCCTTTCCTCTTACATTCCCGCCTCCTCCTCCTCAATTGCCCTTTGTGAATGCCTCTAGCCTTGCTTGTCCTTGTGAACCTGCTCTATGCCTGCTTGCTGTGCTGATTATACCCCACTTTGACTATGTGGGTGTGTCAGAATGTTATAATTGTCTAGCCTGTAGTGAGGTACTCTATAGCGAGTACAACCCAATTAGGGTTTCCTATATGTATGCCAACTGCTGCTAGTGCAAACCACTCCTTTGCTCATTTCTCGCTTGCCTAGCTAGGTAAACCCTAGCTATGGCTCCTTACTCTCGCTACTATTCTGACATGCACCATTTTCTCTACACATGTGCGTTAGATACCTTTCAAACCTTCTTAGTTCACTAGATTAACATACTTCCTACCTTCTGATCGAGTGAGACCGCTAGATTCCCTGTACTTTGCGAGACCTGAGCGTTTCCGTTCTCCTTGGCACTTGCACTCTAAGTTCCCATACCGACCGGCCTGGCCAATGCACCATTTGCTCTATACATGTGCGTTAGATACCCTCCAAACCCTTCTAGTTCACTAGATTAATATATTTTCTACCTCTTGTTTGATTGAGACCGCTAGATTCCCGGTACTTTATGAGATCTGAGCGTTTCTGTTCTCCTTGGCACTTGCACTCCAAGTTCCATACCGAACTGTCTGGTCAATGCACCATTTTCTCTATACATGTGCGTTAGATATATTTCAAACCTTATTAGTTCACTAGATTAATATATTTCCCACCTTTTGATCGAGTGAGACCGCTAGGTTCCATGTACTTGGTGAGATTTGAGTGTTTCCATTCTCCTGGCCCCACTTGCACTATAAGTGCGCATGCCGGCCAGACTGGCCGATGCACCATTTTCTCTATACATGTGCGTTAGATACCTAGCCCTTCTAGTTCACTGGATTAATATATTTCCTACCTCTGTTTGAGTGTGACCGCTAGACTCCCTGTACTTTGCGAGATCTAAGCGCTTCCGTTCTCCCTGACACTTGTGTCAAACTATTGTAATGTTCATATTGTGTAGGCTGTAGTAAGGTAGCCCATAAGGGGTACAACCCAAATAGGGTTAGTACTTGTGCCCACTTTCATCTTAGTTCATTCATTCTCGTTCAGTATTCTTGACATGGTTTCAGAGCAGGTTCTGTTCGAGGACCGTTTTTTAAGGGCCCACCAAATAGTTCCCTGCCCGTAGCGCGTTACCCTGCTCGTAGCGCCCTACCCTACTCGTCGCGCTGGCCCACCAATCGCGCTGCCCTGCTCTGCCCGCGCGTTGCCCTGCTGGCTGCCGCGCCGCCCTGCCCTGCCCGTTGCGCCGCCCTACTGGCCGCGCTATGCCCTGACCTTCCCGTCGCGCCGCCCTGCCAGTTGCGCACTGCCCTGCCCTGCCCGTCGCGCCGCCCCGCTGGTCGCGCGCCGCCCTTTGCAGCCCGTGCGCCGCCCTTTGCAGCCCACGCGCCGCCCTTTGCAGCCCGCGCGCCGCCCTTTGCAGCCCGCGCACCGCACAGCTGCTCGCGCGCCGCCCTTTGCAGCCCGCGTGCCGCCTTGCTGCCAGCGCGCCGCTCGTCGCCGCGCCGCCCTGCCCTACCCGCGCGCCGCTCGCCGCCGCGCCGCCCTGCTCTGCTCGCGCGCCGCTCGCCGCCGTGCCGCCCTGCCCTGCCTGCTTGCCACTCGCCGCCGCGCCGCCCTGCCCTGCCCGTGCGCCGCTCGCCGCCGCGCCACCCTGGCCTGCCAGTGCGCCGCCCTGCCCTGCCCTGCCTGCGTGCCGCCCTGCTGGCCGCAGCCCTGCCGCTGCCCTACCCTGCCAGTTGCGCCACCCTGCCCTAGCCGTGCGCCGCCCTGCCCGTCGCGCCGTCCTTGCTTGCGTGCTGCCTTGCTGCGCACGCGCCACCCTGCTCTGCTGGCTATGGCTACTCTCAGCGTCCTCACGTTCGATCATGAGGGCCGTCCGATCGAGTTCGATGCGTGGCTCGATGATCTGCAGCTGTACCTACTGAGCGATTCTAGAGACGGCATTTCGTTTTTTGACCTCACGTCTGGAGCCTCTCTCGCCCCTCCCGACACAGCTGAAAGTGCGACTCGCTCACAGTGGCTTACTCGTGACGCTGCTGCTCGGCTAGCCGTTCGCAACCACTTGCCGTTAGCCGAACGCGCTCACTTTGGCCAGCTTAAGACTGCTAGAGCCCTGTATGATGCTGTACTCGCTCGTTAATCCTCCCCGGCCACTGCTGCTCTAGGCCGCCTTATACTGCCCTACCATTTTCCCGAGCTGTCCGCCTTTGCCACAGTTGCCGACCTCATCACTCACCTTCGCACTAGTGACACACGCTACCGCGCCGCACTTCCCACCGAGTTTCTCGCCAAGACCCCCCCCCCCCCCCCCCCCCCCCCCATGTACATCGCTCTCTACTTCATTGTCACCCGCCTCCCTGACTCCTTAGTGCAGTCAAGGACCTCTTTCTCGCCATGGATCCCACGGACCTCATTGTCGACCTGCTCGAGAAGCACCTCCTTGCTGCTGAGGCTAGCATAGTCGCTGTAGGTGCTGCTCGTGGCACTCCTTGCACTCCCTCCTTTGAGGGGTGTTCCTCCTTCCCCCTTGTCCCCTCAGTCGCTTCTGCTGCTGCTGTTGACTTCCTTCGTGCTGAGGAGGTCGCACTGCGTCTGCTCCTAGTGGGAGGCGCCGTGGCGGCAAGGGCAAGGGAGGCAAGGGTGGTGGGGGTGGCAGCGGTGGAGGCAGTGGTGGGGGCGGTGGAGGCGGCAGTGGTGGCGGAGGGAGTGGTGGTTGGGGTGGAGGCGTTGGTGGCGGCGGTGGTGGCGGCAGTGGGAGTGGTGGTGGCGGCAGTGGTGGCGGCAGTGGGAGTGGTGGCGGCGGCAGTGGTGGGCAGCCGGGGTGGTACCGGTCAGAGGGGAGGTTCTGGCGATGGTCAGAGGCAGCAGCAGCAGCATCAGCGTGAGGCCCTTATGCCCTAGGAGCTTCGTGAGTGGTTTGCTCAGCGTGGGGCGTCTGGGGGTAGTGTTCGCTACCAGTACGTCATTCGCACAGGTGACCGCGCTGGTCAGACATGCGGGACAGTTAGTCACACCCACTCCCGTCTTGACGAGGCCTGGCGCACAGAGTTTCCCGACGCGACTGAGTTCCCCCGCTGGCTAGAGCTGCTTAGGCAGGGTATGGATATATTTGCTCTTGACTATGATGCTATCCTTGCTGCCATGTATGCATTGACTGTTAGTGCTGAGGGTGACTGTTACCTGTGTGTGCCGCCCGACCCAGGTATAGAGGCTGCTGCTCTAGGTGCTAGTGAGTCTGCTCTCTTTGGTACTGCGCCTGCTGAGGCCTTGCACACCTTCACGCTTGACTCAGGTGCTTCCCGCTGTTTCTTTCGCGACAGTACCACAGTCACACCACTCCCTGCACTCGTTGCTGTCAGACTGGCTGACCCCTCAGGCGGCCCAGTTCTTGCCCGTTCCTCCAGTGTTCTTCCGTGTCCGGCGGTTCTGTCCGGCTCACTCTCAGTTCTTCACCTCCCCTCATTCTCTACGAACTTGGTGAGTACTGCTGCCCTCCAGGATGCGATGGTCACTACCACCACTCCTGGGGGTCAGCGTGTGTCGATCTGCACGTGTACACGGACGGGCCGTCACCTGGCCACGTTCACCCGTCGGCCTGGGTCGAGTCTGTACACACTGACTACTGAGCCTCCTCAGGTAGCTGCGTCTGCGTCCGCGTCAGGTCAGCTAGCAGCCCCCTGCTCGTGTCGCCTCCTATCGCACCAGACTCTCCTTTGGCACCACCGCATTGGTCACCCCTCCCTGCCACGCCTCCGTGGCATGCAATCCCGCCTCCTTGTCTCTGGTCTTCCCAGGTCTTTGCCTCCCCTCCCACCCTCGCCTGCCCCTCCCTGCCTTCCCTGTGTCGAGGGGCAGCAGCGCGCCGCTCCTCACTCCTCCTCGTTTTCCCTGATGACTGCTCCCCTGCAGACTCTCCACATGGACGTGTGGGGCCCAGCCCGCGTCCGTGGTCAGGGCCGAGAGCGCTACTTTCTGCTGGTTGTTGACGACTACTCGCGTTACACCACGGTCTTCCCCTTGCGCAGCAAGGGGGAGGTCCCCGATTTTTTATCCCTTGGATCCGCGCTGTCCGTCTCCAGCTCTGCGAGCGGTTCCACGAGGACCTTCCTGTCCTGTGTCTGCACTCTGACAGAGGTGGTGAGTTTGCCTCCGACCTCTTGCGGGACTTATGTCGTTGGGAGGGCATTCGCCAGTCGTTCACGCTTCTGGCCTATCCGCAGCAGAATGGGGTTGCTGAGCGCCGCATTGGCTTAGTCATGGAGGTCGCTCGTACCTCCATGATCCATGCGGCTGCTCCTCATTTTCTGTGGCCGTTTGCGGTCCGGTACGCTGCGCATCAGCTCAACCTCTGGCCCCATGTCTCCTTGCCGGAGACCTCGCCTACACTACATTGGACGGGGAAGGTTGGCGATGCGTCGGTGTTCCGGGTCTGGGGCTCTCGTGCCTTTGTCCGCGATACTTCCGTGGACAAGCTCTCCTCCCGCGCCATTCCCTGTGTCTTCCTTGGCTTTCCCCCTGACGCGCCTGGCTGGCAGTTTTACCACCCCACCTCGCGCCGTGTCCTGCCCTCTCAGGACGTCACGTTTGACGGGTCGGTTCCCTTTTACCGTCTCTTCCCCTACCGCACTGCCCCTCTCCCCCCCCCCCCGCCGCTCTTCCTTGCACCAGGTCCTCCTCCGGTAGACCCCCTCCCCCCTCAGGGTCCTGCTCCCTCAGGTGTGTCTCAGGTAGACCCTGTCGAGCCTGTCGAGGTCGCTGTCGATTCTGGTGCTGCTGGGGGTGGTGGTGCTGGGGGTGGTGCTGCTAGGGGTGCTGTGTCTGGGGGTGCTGAGCCTGAGCGTGCGGGGCCTGGGGGTGCTGAGCCTAGGGTTGCTGAGTCTGAGGGTGCAAAGCCTGGGGGTGCTGAGCCTGATGGTGCTGAGCCTGGGGGTGCTGAGCCTAAGCGTGCTGAGCCTGGAGGTAGTTTGTCTGCTGGAGGTCCTACGGGTGCCTCGTCACGGCGGGAGCCTCTCTCTCCACCGCAGCTGCGCGAGTGGTTTGCTCGGCGCACCCGCCTTTGGAGTGGCGCTGCTGGAGCTGGGGGGCCTGCAGCTGGAGGCCCTGGAGCTGGAGGCACTGGAGCTGCTGGTCCTGGAGTTGCTGGTGCTGCTGGTCCCGGAGGTGCTCGTACTGGAGGTACCGGAGCTGCTGGAGCTGGTGGTACTGCAGGCGCTGGAGCTGGAGTCCCTGGAGCTGGAGGCGCTGGAGCTGGAGGTACCGGAGGTGCTGGAGCTGCTGGTGCTGGAGGTGCTGGAGCCGCTGGTCCCGGAGGTGCTCGTACTGGAGGTGCAGGAGCTGCTGGAGCTGGAGGTGCTGCAAGTGTTGGAGCTGGAGGCGCTGGAGCTGGAGGTAGCGGAGGTGCTGGAGCTGCTGGTCCTGGAGGTGCTGGAGGTGCTGGAGCCGCTGGTCCCGGAGGTGCTCGTACTGGAGGTACTGGAGCTGCTGGAGCTGGTGGTGCTGCAAGCGTTGGAGCTGGAGACCCTGGAGCTGGAGACCCTGGAGCTGGAGGTGCTGGCCCTGGGGGTGCTGGTGCTGTCGGTGCTGGTTCTGGAGGCACTGTGTGGCTGCGACCGTACTTCGTTCCACTGCTTCAGCAGGTTCTTGGTCTTCCGTCTTCTACTGGCCTTACTCCTCCCTTACTGTGTCCACCGCCTGACCAGTCGCAGCCGCAGTTACAGCCAGCCTCCCCACTGCCTTCTCCTTCTCCTTACACTGAGCAGACAGACTCTCTTACCGAGCATCGTGAGCCTGCGTCTCCTCCTGCGTCGCCTGTTCGCGCTGTTCGCACTGGTCGCCGTGTTCCTCGTCAGCGTCCTCATCCTGTCCCTGGCACGCACCCTATGGCACGTCGTCCTTCCTCTGTTCCACAGCGTGTCCCTCTGCCGTCTCCTCCTGCGTCATCTCTTCCTGACGTTCTAGACCCTGCGTCCGACCTTGCTCGTGCTGTCAGTCCTACTGTCACACGTCTTCTAGCCACTGTTGTCACTGACCCTTCGTTTGAGTCCACTGCTGCGTCTGCCCTAGTTGCTGAGCTTGTTGACTTTGCTGCCGCCTGTCGTCTCGACTACGCCGCTAGTCTTGTTGCTGACTCTGAGTCTGACTGTCCTCCGTCCGTCGGGGGTGAGTGTGCTCTTGGCACGGACGTCCTTGAGGACAGGCAGGAGGACTTTGAGTGTTTTGCAGCTGCTGTACCTCATCTCGTGTCCATGCTGATTGCACATGAGGGAGACCCAGATGCACCAGACATCCCGACCCCGCGCTCTTATGCAGAGGCGATAGAGGGTCCCTACTCCTCTCAATGGCAGACAGCCATGGACGCAGAGATGGCATCCTAGAAGTCCACAGGCACTTACGTCGATGCAGTTCCCCCTCCGGGGGCGAACATAGTCGATGGCATGTGTATTTTCAGGGTGAAGCGGCCGCCGGGTCCTCCGCCTGTCTTCAAGGCGCGTTACGTTGCACGAGGCTTCAGTCAGCGACAGAGAGTTGACTTCTTCTAGACCTTCTCCCCTACCCCAAAGATGACCACTCTTCGGGTGCTGCTGCACGTCGCCGCTCAGCGTGACTACGAGCTTCACTCTCTTGACTTCAGCACAGCTTTCTTACAGGGCAGCCTGCACGAGGAGATCTGGCTGCGCCGCCCACCTGGCTTTACTGGGTCGTTTCCTGCAGGTACCCAGTGGAGCCTCCGGCGGCCAGTCTACGATCTCCGCCAGGTGCCTCGCGAGTGGCACGATACGCCGAGGACGACGCTTGCGGCTCTTGGGTTTGCTCCTTCGACTGCTGACCCGTCGCTGTTTCTACGCACCGACACTTCGCTGCCGCCGTTCTACATCCTCGTGTACGTCGACGACTTGGTCTTTGCCACTGCTGACACTGAGGGACTGGCCCACGTGAAGTCGGAGCTGCAGAAGAGACACACGTGCACAGACCTGGGTGAGCTGCGCAGCTATCTTGGCTTGCAGATCACACGGGACAGAGCACGGCACACCATTACATTGACTCCGTCACACATGGTGCAGTAGGTCCTTCAGCGCTTCCGCTTCCAGTACTCCTCGCCACAGTCCACTCCTCTGCCTACCGGTCACTCGCTCTCAGCTCCACCTTCGGACGAGTCCGTAGAGCCGAGTGGCCCGTATCCAGAGCTTGTCGGCTGCCTCATGTACCTGATGACCTGCACTCGACCTGACCTTGCCTACCCTCTTAGCATCCTGGCACGCTACGTTGTGCCCAGGAGACACCGACCAGAGCACTGGGAGGCCGCTAAGAGGGTGTTGCGCTACTTGTGCAGTACGTCGGGCATGGGGCTCGTGCTTGGAGGACGGGGTCCAGTTGTCCTCACTGGACACGCAGACGCGTCTTGGGTTGACGTCTTGGCTACGCAGCAATCGTCACAAGGTTACACTTTTAGCCTTGGCTCCGGCTCTGTTTCTTGGCGGTCTACCCGCTCGTCTTCTGTTCTCAGTTCCAGTTGTGAGGCTGAGATCTATGCAGGGGCCATGGCTGCACAAGAGTTACGCTGGCTCACCCACCTGCTGACCGACTTGGGAGAGCCGCCTCGTTCTCCTCCAGTTCTGTACGTCGACAACAAGGCCATAATTGCCTTGTGTCAGGAGCACAGACTGGAGCACAGGACGAAGCACATCGCTCTGCGTTACTTCCTTGCTCGAGAGTTGCAGCAGCGTGGTCAGCTTCGTGTTTCTTACGTGGCCTCTCGGGCCAACACTGCTGATATATTCACCAAGGCACTTCAGCCTTGTGATCATCAGCGCTTCTGTACTGTTTTAGGCCTTGTGCCTACTTGGTCTCACTTGCTCACTTCGTGACTTTGCTTGAACTGTGATCTATATACTTATACCTCCATGCTTCCACTTGCTTGGTTTTGATCACTATACTGTTTGTTCTCCATTATATAACTCCGCTTGTAAACTGGCCTTGTGGCCATTTGCTTGTGCTCAGAGTGTGTGGTGACTTCGTGATCCACCCTGAGCTTGCTTTGCTTTCCTTGACTAGTCTTGTGACCTCTTGTTCTCCCCCACTTTGCCTATGGGGGTGTGTCAAACTATTGTAATGTTCATATTGTGTAGGCTGTAGTGGGGTAGCCCATAAGAGGTACACCCAATTAGGGTTAGTACTTGTACCCACTTTCATCTTAGTTCATTCATTCTCGTTCAGTATTCTTGACAACTTGCACTCTAAGTTCCCATACCGACCTGCCTGAACAATGCACCATATTCTCTATACATGTGCGTTAGATACCTTTCAAACCTTATTAGTTCACTAGATTAATATATTTACTACCTTCTGATCGGTTGAGAACGCTAGATTCCCTGTACTTTGCGAGATCTGAGCGTTTCCGTTTTCCTTGGCACTTGCACTCTAAGTTCCCATACTGACCTGCCTGGCCAATGCACCATTTTCTTTATACATGTGCCTTAGATAAATATATTTCCCACATTCTGATCGAGTGAGACCGCTAGATTCCCTTTACTTTGTGAGATTTGAGCGTTTCCGTTCTCCCTGCCCCCATTTGCACTATAAATGAGCATGCCGGCCAGACTGACTGATGCACCATTTTCTCTATACATGTGCGTTAGATACATTTCAAACCCTTCTAGTTCACTAGATAAATATATTTCCTACCTTCTGTTTGCGTGGGACCACTAGATTCCAAGTACTTTGAGAGATCTGGGCGCTTCCGTTCTCCCTGACCCTTGCACTCTGAGTTCCCATACCGACATGCCTGAACAATGCACCATTTTCTCTATACATGTACGTTAGATACCTTTCAAACCGTTCTAGTTCACTAGATTAATATATTTCCTACCTTCTATTTGAGTGACACCGCTAGAATCCCTGTACTTTGTGAGACCTGAGCTCTTCCGTTCTCCGTGACACTTGCACTCTAAGATCCCATACCGACCTGCCTGAACTATGCACCATTCTCTATACATGTGCGCTAGATACCTTTCAAACCTTGTTAGTTCAGTGAATTAATATATTTCCTACCTTCTGATCGAGTGAGACCGCTAGATTCCTGTACTTTGCGAGATCTGAGCGTTTCCGTTCTCCCTGACACATGCACTCTAAGATCCCATACCGACCTGCCAACAATGCACCATTTTCTCTATACATGTGCGTTAGATACCTTTCAAACCGTTCTAGTTCACTAGATTAATATACTTCCTTCCTTCTGATCGAGTGAGACCGTTAAATTCCCTGTATTTTGCGAGATTCGGGCGCTTCCGTTCTCCGTGACACTTGCACTCTAAGTTCCCATACCGACCTGCCAGGCAAATGCACCATTTTCTATATACATGTGCGCTAGATACCTTTCAAACCGTTCTAGTTCACTAGATTAATATATTTCCTACCTTCTGTTTGAGTGAGACCGCTAGATTCCCTGTAGTTTGCGAGATCCGAGCGCTTCCGTTCTCCCTGACACTTGCCCTCTAAGTTCTCATACTGACCTGCCAACAATGCACCATTTTCTCCATGTGCGTTAGATACCTTTCAAACCTTGTTAGTTCACTAGATTATTATATTTCCTATTTTCTGATTGAGTGAGACCGCTAGATTCCCTGTACTTTGCGAGATCTGAGCGTTTCCGTTCTCCTTGGCACTTGCACTCTAAGTTCCCATACCGACCTGCCTGGCCAATGCACCATTTTCTCTATACATGTGCATTAGATACCTTCCAAACCCTTCTAGTTCACTAGATTAATATATTTTCTACCTCCTGTTTGAGTGAGACTGCTAGATTCCCAGTACTTGGCGAGATCTGAGCGCTTCCGTTCTCCCTGACACTTGCACTCTAAGTTCCTATACCGACTTGCCTGGCCAATGCACCATTTTCTCTATATATGTGCGTTAAAAAACTTTCAAACCTTGTTAGTTCACTAGATAAATATATTTCCTACCTTCTGATCGAGTGAGACCACTAGATTCCCTGTACTTTGCGAGATCTGAGTGTTTCCGTTCTCCTTGGCACTTGCACTCCAAGTTCCCACACCGACCTGCCTAGCCAATGCACCATTTTCTCTATACATGTGCGTTAGATACCTTTCAAACCTTATTAGTTCACTAGATTAATATATTTCCCACCTTTTGATTGAGTGAGACCGCTAGATTCCCTGTACTTGGTGAGATTTGAGTGTTTCCGTTCTCCCTGGCCCCACTTGCACTATAAGTGCGCATGCCGGCCAGACCGGCCGATGCACCATTTTCCCTATACATGTGCGTTAGATACCTAGCCCTTCTAGTTTACTAGATTAATCAATTTCTTACCTTCTCTTTGAGTGAGACCGCTAGACTCCCTGTACTTTGCGAGATCTGAGCGCTTCCGCTCCCTGACACTTGCACTCTAAGTTCCCATACCGACCTGCCTGAACAATGCACCATTCTCTCTATACATGTGCGTTAGATACCTTTCAAAACTTATTAGTTCACTAGATTAATATATTTCGTACCTTCTGATCGGCTAAGACCGCTAGATTCCATGTACTTTGCGAGATCTGAGCGTTTCCGTTCTCCTTGGCACTTGCACTCTAAGTTCCCATACCGACCTGTCTGGCTAATGCACCATTTTATCTATACATATGCCTTAGATGATGGAAAACGAGCGAATCTGGAGAGCGTACAAGAGATTAAGTCCGCCGATTTCGATGGAACATTGCGTGCAGCTCACGTAGCCTTAAACTATGAGCAGGTACGCCTTGGAAAGGTCTTAATCGCTACTTTCCAGAATGGTATCGCACGCCTTCAACCAAGATCTAGGCCGATCGCTATCGCGATTTAAGTGCGACGGGGTATCCTGGCAGAATGACTTGGTAGCCATGGATTAGATCAAGAAAGTGGCTTTAGCAACAGTTCTGATCTGCATCGTGACGAGCTTGCCAAACCCTACCAACCCAACCCTCGCCCTACAACAATCCCCAACAACCCAAAGTTCCAAACTAGCAACACCAAATGTGTTGTAGTGAATAGCAAAGGTTTGTTGGTGCTTGTTGGGTGCGAGATCAATTCCAGCCCGCAACAAGTCTAGCAAGCATATTTTGCCCAAACCCTCAGCCCACAACCAGCTAGAGAAAAATACCACAACCACCTACACAATCAACACTCCCCCTTGCTCGTGCTAGAGGTGGCTGAACACCACTGGGCAAAATCATTCACTACACTCCCCCTTGCCCAGAGAGGGGCGCCATCCACACCATGATGTCGTCAAGGCAGAGAAGCACCAGCCCTCCCACATCCTGCTCAGGCACCATGCCAATATCGGGCTGCGTCCCCAACAAGGACATGCACACACCATGCCGCTCAAAGGGAAGGAAGATGAGCCATAAGACAGAAATCAAGCCCAACCTTACCCCCATCAGCATCCACAAGCATGCACTTCGCCCAATCATGCTCCTCATGATCATGCATGCAAGCATAATGTGCGTTTGGTGTAAACCTGTCAGGGGGGCGGGAGGTGCGTTTGCTGCGGCGCAAAGGTGATGCCTCCCCCTGCTCCAAACTTTGCAGCTTCTCCTTCCAAGTCGCTCTCTTCATGGGGGACCGTGGTGGCTTGGACAGCTCTGCTGCAGCTCTTGAGGCTGCTGCGGGTCATGGACCGGTTTGTTAGGGTCAGGGGTGGAACCACCAATTGGGGAATCCTCATGGCGAGGTGCAGCTGCCTTGTGTTCCTCCTGCTGCTCCTCTACCTCCTCTCCAGGGTCCTCCCATGTCCCCTCAAAGATGGAAGAGGTGTAGGGATCGTGGAGGGAGCTCCCAACTGTACTAGCACCACGCTCCTTCCACCCGTTGTAGCTCAGCCCCTCGTTGAAAACCACATCCCGGCTTTCCACCACCCGCTGATCCGCCACACTCCACAACATCCAAGCTTTGCTCCTCTCCGACACCCCAAGGAAAATGCCCCATTGTGCCTTAGGATCCAGCTTCCTCCGTTGTTGGTCGGGCACTTTGTACTTCGCCATGCACCCCCACACTCGTGCCATGGACACACTAGGCACCTTCCTGGTCCACATGAAGTATGGGCTCTTGCCCCCTAGCCCCTTGCTGCCCATCCGGTTCTTAACCCAATTGGCATATTGCACTGCTGCCCCCACCAAGTATGGTCCAGCTGCGCATGAGCAAGCATGGCTCGGGCAAGGTCAATGAGGGTTCGGTTTAGCCGCTCCGCTGACCCATTTTGTTGCTGCGGCATGTAGGCAACTGAAAACAGGTAGATGATGCCCTTGTCTTCAAGGAAAGACTCCAGATCCTTCCCCATGTACTCCCCACCCCGATCAGACCTAAGTTTTTTCACCTTAGCCCCGGATTCCCTCTCCGCATAGCGTATCCAACGCTTGAACACCTTGACCACCTCATCCCTGGTTTTCACCAAGGTGACCCAACTGAGGCGGCTGTAGTCATCCAGAAAGGCGATGAAGTACCTGCTGCCCTTCTCCCTATCCGGTGTTTGCATTGGGCCACATACATCCGTGTGCACCAACTCAAGAGGTGCGGAGTCTCTAGTGGTGGAGGTAGGGAAAGAGGTCCTTGGCAGCTTCCCGGTCGTGCAATCAGGGCACTTGCTTGGCTGCCCACCACCCTCCTTGATCTCCACACCTTTCAGCTCCCCCTTCTTCACACACTCCACAAGCTGTTGCTTTCCCGCATGCCCCATGCGTAGGTGCAGCAAATCCGCCGTCACCTGCTCCACGTCCTTCCAACGGGTGCTACAAGCGGCTTCCTCAGCTTCATCCCCATGTGCCCTCTCCACCTGAGGCACACACACTGGGACAACGTATAAACCCTTGTCTAACTTGGCCTCCATCACCACAGCTCCCCTTGCGAACTGTGCACCCATCTATAGTGAAGGCGCATATGTATTTTTGCCTAGTAAGCTGAGAGCATAAGAGGAGGTTGGCTGCCAATCCAGGAACATGAAGCACCCCCTTCACATTAAGCACCTCCCCCTCCTTCCCCTTGACGGTGATGGTGCCAATGCCGATTGCTTGCAGCGTATCTCCGCTCCCCACAATCACACTTCTGGAGTTAGGTGGGAGGGAGTGATATGTGGTGAAGAGGTCGCACCGAGGTACCATTCCACAGGTTGCCCCATAGTCTAGAATGAGCTGGTTGGGGTCAGCCAATACACGACCAAGAAAGTAGCTTTAGCAACAGTTCAGATCTGCATCGTGACGGGTTTGTCAAACCCTACCAACCCAACCCTCGCCCTACAACAATCCCCAACAACCCAAAGTGCCAAACTAGCAACACCAAAGGTGTTGTAGTGAATAGCAAAGTTTTGTTGGTGCTTGTTGGGTGCGAGATCAATTCCAGCCCGCAACAAGTCTAGCAAGCACATTTTGCCCAAACCCTTAGCCCACAACCAGCTAGAGAAAAATGCCACAACCACCTACACAATCAACATTAGATACCTTTCAAAACTTGGTAGTTCACTAAATTAATATATTTCCCACCTCCTGATCGAGTGAGACCGCTAGATTAATTGTACTTTGTGAGATTTGAGCGTTTCCGTTCTCCCTGGCCCCACTTGCACTATAAGTGCGCATGACGGCCAGACTGGCCGATGCACCATTTTCTCTATACATGTGCGTTAGATACCCCTCAAACCCTTCTAATTCACTAGATTAATACATTTCCTACCTTCTGTTTGAGTGCGACCGCTAGATTCCCTGTACTTTGCAAGTTCTGAGCGCTTCCGTTCTCCCTGACACTTGCACTCTAAGTTCCCATACCGACCTGCATGAACAATTCACCATTTTCTCTATACATGTGCTTTAGATACCTTTCAAACCTGATTAGTTCACTAAATTAATATATTTCCTACCTTCTGATCGGGTGAGACCGGTAGATTCCCTGTAGTTTGCGAGATCTGAGCCTTTCCATTCTCCTTGGCATTTGCACTATAAGTTCCCATACCGACCTGCCTGGCCAATGCACTATTTTCTCTATACATGTGCGTTAGCTACCATTCGAACCTAGTTAGTTCACTAGATTAATATATTTCATACCTTCTGATCGGGTGAGACCGCTAGATTCCTTGTACTTTGCGAGATCTGAGCGTTTCCGTTCTCCTTGGCACTTGCACTCTAAGTTCCTATACCGACCTGTCTGGCCAATGCACCATTTTACTACACATGTGCGTTTGATACCTTTTAAACCTTGGTAGTTCACTAGATTAATATGTTTCCCACCTTATAATCCAGTGAGACCGCTAGATTCCC
Organism: Closterium sp. Naga37s-1; assembly: GCA_947471745.1. NCBI lineage: Eukaryota > Viridiplantae > Streptophyta > Zygnematophyceae > Desmidiales > Closteriaceae > Closterium > Closterium sp. Naga37s-1. The sequence continues at coordinate 2,024,230 of CANJKZ010001146.1, forward strand.
TGTACTTTGTGAGATTTGAGCGTTTTCGTTCTCCGTGGCCCCACTTGCACTATAAGTGCGCATGCCGGCCAGACTGGCTGATGCACCATTTTCTCTATACATGTGCGTTAGATACCTTTCAAGCCCTTCTACATCACTAGATTAGTATATTTCCTACTTTCAGTTTGAGTGAGACCGCTAGATCCCCTGTACTTTGCGAGATCTGAGCGCTTCCGTTCTCCCTGGCACTTGCACTCTAAGTTCCCTTACCGACCTGCCTGGCCAATGCACCATTTTATCTATACATGTGCGTTAGATACCTTTCAAACCTTGTTAGTTCACTAGATTATTATTTTTTCCCACCTTCTGATCGAGTGAGACCACTAGATTCTCTGTACTTTGTGAGATCTGAACGTTTCCGTTCTCCTTGGCACTTGCACTCCAAGTTACCATACCGACCTGCCTCGCCAATGCACCATTTTATCTATACATGTGCGTTAGATACCTTTCAAACCTTGTTAGTTCACCAGATTTATATATTTCCCACCTTCTGATCGAGTGAGACCGCTAGATTCCCTGTACTTTGTGAGATCTGATCGTTTTCGTTCTCCTTGGCACTTGCACTCCAAGTTACCATACCGACCTGCCTGGCCAATGCACCATTTTCTCTATACATGTGCGTTAGATACCTTTCAAACCTTGTCAGTTCACTAGATTAATAGATTTCCCACCTTCTGATCGAGTGAGACCGCTAGATTCCCTGTACTTTGTGAGATTTGAGCATTTCCGTTCTCCCTGGCCCCACTTGCTCTATAAGTGCGCATGCCGGCTAGACTAACCGATGCACCATTTTCTTTATACATGTGCGCTAGATACCTTTCAAACCGTTCTAGTTCACTAGATTAATATATTTCCTACCTTCTGTTTGAGTGAGACCGCTAGATTCCCTGTAGTTTGCGAGATCCGAGCGCTTCCGTTCTCCCTGACACTTGCCCTCTAAGTTCTCATACTGACCTGCCAACAATGCACCATTTTCTCCATGTGCGTTAGATACCTTTCAAACCTTGTTAGTTCACTAGATTATTATATTTCCTATTTTCTGATCGAGTGAGACCGCTAGATTCCCTGTACTTTGCGAGATCTGAGCGTTTCCGTTCTCCTTGGCACTTGCACTCTAAGTTCCCATACCGACCTGCCTGGCCAATGCACCATTTTCTCTATACATGTGCATTAGATACCTTCCAAACCCTTCTAGTTCACTAGATTAATATATTTTCTACCTCCTGTTTGAGTGAGACTGCTAGATTCCCAGTACTTGGCGAGATCTGAGCGCTTCCGTTCTCCCTGACACTTGCACTCTAAGTTCCTATACCGACTTGCCTGGCCAATGCACCATTTTCTCTATATATGTGCGTTAAAAAACTTTCAAACCTTGTTAGTTCACTAGATAAATATATTTCCTACCTTCTGATCGAGTGAGACCACTAGATTCCCTGTACTTTGCGAGATCTGAGTGTTTCCGTTCTCCTTGGCACTTGCACTCCAAGTTCCCACACCGACCTGCCTGGCCAATGCACCATTTTCTCTATACATGTGCGTTAGATACCTTTCAAACCTTATTAGTTCACTAGATTAATATATTTCCCACCTTTTGATTGAGTGAGACCGCTAGATTCCCTGTACTTGGTGAGATTTGAGTGTTTCCGTTCTCCCTGGCCCCACTTGCACTATAAGTGCGCATGCCGGCCAGACCGGCCGATGCACCATTTTCCCTATACATGTGCGTTAGATACCTAGCCCTTCTAGTTTACTAGATTAATCAATTTCTTACCTTCTGTTTGAGTGAGACCGCTAGACTCCCTGTACTTTGCGAGATCTGAGCGCTTCCGCTCCCTGACACTTGCACTCTAAGTTCCCATACCGACCTGCCTGAACAATGCACCATTCTCTCTATACATGTGCGTTAGATACCTTTCAAAACTTATTAGTTCACTAGATTAATATATTTCGTACCTTCTGATCGGTTGAGACCGCTAGATTCCATGTACTTTGCGAGATCTGAGCGTTTCCGTTCTCCTTGGCACTTGCACTCTAAGTTCCCATACCGACCTGTCTGGCTAATGCACCATTTTATCTATACATATGCCTTAGATGATGGAAAACGAGCGAATCTGGAGAGCGTACAAGAGATTAAGTCCGCCGATTTCGATGGAACATTGCGTGCAGCTCACGTAACCTTAAACTATGAGCAGGTACGCCTTGGAAAGTTCTTAATCGCTACTTTCCAGAATGGTATCGCACGCCTTCAACCAAGATCTAGGCCGATCGCTATCGCGATTTAAGTGCGACGGGGTATCCTGGCAGAATGACTTGGTAGCCATGGATTAGATCAAGAAAGTGGCTTTAGCAACAGTTCTGATCTGCATCGTGACGAGTTTGCCAAACCCTACCAACCCAACCCTCGCCCTACAACAATCCCCAACAACCCAAAGTTCCAAACTAGCAACACCAAATGTGTTGTAGTGAATAGCAAAGGTTTGTTGGTGCTTGTTGGGTGCGAGATCAATTCCAGCCCGCAACAAGTCTAGCAAGCATATTTTGCCCAAACCCTCAGCCCACAACCAGCTAGAGAAAAATACCACAACCACCTACACAATCAACACTCCCCCTTGCTCGTGCTAGAGGTGGCTGAACACCACTGGGCAAAATCATTCACTACACTCCCCCTTGCCCAGAGAGGGGCGCCATCCACACCATGATGTCGTCAAGGCAGAGAAGCACCAGCCCTCCCACATCCTGCTCAGGCACCATGCCAATATCGGGCTGCGTCCCCAACAAGGACATGCACACACCATGCCGCTCAAAGGGAAGGAAGATGAGCCATAAGACAGAAATCAAGCCCAACCTTACCCCCATCAGCATCCACAAGCATGCACTTCGCCCAATCATGCTCCTCATGATCATGCATGCAAGCATAATGTGCGTTTGGTGTAAACCTGTCAGGGGGCCGGGAGGTGCGTTTGCTGCGGCGCAAAGGTGATGCCTCCCCCTGCTCCAAACTTTGCAGCTTCTCCTTCCAAGTCGCTCTCTTCATGGGGGACCGTGGTGGCTTGGACAGCTCTGCTGCAGCTCTTGAGGCTGCTGCGGGTCATGGACCGGTTTGTTAGGGTCAGGGGTGGAACCACCAATTGGGGAATCCTCATGGCGAGGTGCAGCTGCCTTGTGTTCCTCCTGCTGCTCCTCTACCTCCTCTCCAGGGTCCTCCCATGTCCCCTCAAAGATGGAAGAGGTGTAGGGATCGTGGAGGGAGCTCCCAACTGTACTAGCACCACGCTCCTTCCACCCGTTGTAGCTCAGCCCCTCGTTGAAAACCACATCCCGGCTTTCCACCACCCGCTGATCCGCCACACTCCACAACATCCAAGCTTTGCTCCTCTCCGACACCCCAAGGAAAATGCCCTATTGTGCCTTAGGATCCAGCTTCCTCCGTTGTTGGTCGGGCACTTTGTACTGCGCCATGCACCCCCACACTCGTGCCATGGACACACTAGGCACCTTCCTGGTCCACATGAAGTATGGGCTCTTGCCCCCTAGCCCCTTGCTGCCCATCCGGTTCTTAACCCAATTGGCATATTGCACTGCTGCCCCCACCAAGTATGGTCCAGCTGCGCATGAGCAAGCATGGCTCGGGCAAGGTCAATGAGGGTTCGGTTTAGCCGCTCCGCTGACCCATTTTGTTGCTGCGGCATGTAGGCAACTGAAAGCTGGTGGATGATGCCCTTGTCTTCAAGGAAAGACTCCAGATCCTTCCCCATGTACTCCCCACCCCGATCAGACCTAAGTTTTTTCACCTTAGCCCCGGATTCCCTCTCCGCATAGCGTATCCAACGCTTGAACACCTTGACCACCTCATCCTTGGTTTTCACCAAGGTGACCCAACTGAGGCGGCTGTAGTCATCCAGAAAGGCGATGAAGTACCTGCTGCCCTTCTCCCTATCCGGTGTTTGCATTGGGCCACATACATCCGTGTGCACCAACTCAAGAGGTGCGGAGTCTCTAGTGGTGGAGGTAGGGAAAGAGGTCCTTGGCAGCTTCCCGGTCGTGCAATCAGGGCACTTGCTTGGCTGCCCACCACCCTCCTTGATCTCCACACCTTTCAGCTCCCCCTTCTTCACACACTCCACAAGCTGTTGCTTTCCCGCATGCCCCATGCGTAGGTGCAGCAAATCCGCCGTCACCTGCTCCACGTCCTTCCAACGGGTGCTACAAGCGGCTCCCTCAGCTTCATCCCCATGTGCCCTCTCCACCTGAGGCACACACACTGGGACAACGTATAAACCCTTGTCTAACTTGGCCTCCATCACCACAGCTCCCCTTGCGAACTGTGCACCCATCCATAGTGAAGGCGCATATGTATTTTTGCCTAGTAAGCTGAGAGCATAAGAGGAGGTTGGCTGCCAATCCAGGAACATGAAGCACCCCCTTCACATTAAGCACCTCCCCCTCCTTCCCCTTGACGGTGATGGTGCCAATGCCGATTGCTTGCAGCGTATCTCCGCTCCCCACAATCACACTTCTGGAGTTAGGTGGGAGGGAGTGATATGTGGTGAAGAGGTCGCACCGAGGTACCATTCCACAGGTTGCCCCATAGTCTAGAATGAGCTGGTTGGGGTCAGCCAATACACGACCAAGAAAGTAGCTTTAGCAACAGTTCAGATCTGCATCGTGACGGGTTTGTCAAACCCTACCAACCCAACCCTCGCCCTAAAACAATCCCCAACAACCCAAAGTGCCAAACTAGCAACACCAAAGGTGTTGTAGTGAATAGCAAAGTTTTGTTGGTGCTTGTTGGGTGCGAGATCAATTCCAGCCCGCAACAAGTCTAGCAAGCACATTTTGCCCAAACCCTTAGCCCACAACCAGCTAGAGAAAAATGCCACAACCACCTACACAATCAACATTAGATACCTTTCAAAACTTGGTAGTTCACTAAATTAATATATTTCCCACCTCCTGATCGAGTGAGACCGCTAGATTAATTGTACTTTGTGAGATTTGAGCGTTTCCGTTCTCCCTGGCCCCACTTGCACTATAAGTGCGCATGCCGGCCAGACTGGCCGATGCACCATTTTCTCTATACATGTGCGTTAGATACCCCTCAAACCCTTCTAATTCACTAGATTAATACATTTCCTACCTTCTGTTTGAGTGCGACCGCTAGATTCCCTGTACTTTGCCAGATCTGAGCGCTTCCGTTCTCCCTGACACTTGCACTCTAAGTTCCCATACCGACCTGCATGAACAATTCACCATTTTCTCTATACATGTGCTTTAGATACCTTTCAAACCTTATTAGTTCACTAAATTAATATATTTCCTACCTTCTGATCGGGTGAGACCGGTAGATTCCCTGTAGTTTGCGAGATCTGAGCCTTTCCATTCTCCTTGGCACTTGCACTATAAGTTCCCATACCGACCTGCCTGGCCAATGCACTATTTTCTCTATACATGTGCGTTAGCTACCATTCGAACCTAGTTAGTTCACTAGATTAATATATTTCATACCTTCTGATCGGGTGAGACCGCTAGATTCCCTGTACTTTGCGAGATCTGAGCGTTTCCGTTCTCCTTGGCACTTGCACTCTAAGTTCCTATACCGACCTGCCTGGCCAATGCACCATTTGCTCTATACATGTGCGTTTGATACCTTTTAAACCTTGGTAGTTCACTAGATTAATATGTTTCCCACCTTCTAATCCAGTGAGACCGCTAGATTCCCTGTACTTTGTGAGATTTGAGCGTTTCCGTTCTCCGTGGCCCCACTTGCACTATAAGTGCGCATGCCGGCCAGACTGGCTGATGCACCATTTTCTCTATACATGTGCGTTAGATACCTTTCAAGCCCTTCTACATCACTAGATTAGTATATTTCCTACTTTCTGTTTGAGTGAGACCGCTAGATCCCCTGTACTTTGCGAGATCTGAGCGCTTCCGTTCTCCCTGGCACTTGCACTCTAAGTTCCCTTACCGACCTGCCTGGCCAATGCACCATTTTATCTATACATGTGCGTTAGATACCTTTCAAACCTTGTTATTTCACTAGATTATTATTTTTTCCCACCTTCTGATCGAGTGAGACCACTAGATTCTCTGTACTTTGTGAGATCTGAACGTTTCCGTTCTCCTTGGCACTTGCACTCCAAGTTACCATACCGACCTGCCTCGCCAATGCACCATATTATCTATACATGTGCGTTAGCTACCTTTCAAACCTTGTTAGTTCACCAGATTTATATATTTCCCACCTTCTGATCGAGTGAGACCGCTAGATTCCCTGTACTTTGTGAGATCTGATCGTTTTCGTTCTCCTTGGCACTTGCACTCCAAGTTACCATACCGACCTGCCTGGCCAATGCACCATTTTCTCTATACATGTGCGTTAGATACCTTTCAAACCTTGTCAGTTCACTAGATTAATAGATTTCCCACCTTCTGATCGAGTGAGACCGCTAGATTCCCTGTACTTTGTGAGATTTGAGCATTTCCGTTCTCCCTGGCCCCACTTGCTCTATAAGTGCGCATGCCGGCTAGACTAACCGATGCACCATTTTCTTTATACATGTGCGTTAGATGTTAAATGCACGTTAGTTTGAGTGCATGTCATCCTAACGTCCTGCCGAGTGCTCGTGCTATTCATGCATGCATTGTTTGCATGAGCATATGTCATTGTGCATGGCTGTTGGATATTATCATCTCTGAGTTTTCTCCGAGTTTAAGTTCTTGATCATGCAGGAGAAATCCAGAGCTTTTCAACGAAACCAAGATCGCCTTATTCCGACCAAGATCGCCCAAGTTACAAGATTTCCAAGATTTGGAAATTCTATCTCATTTTGAGTTATTATCTACATTGGGCGATTATTGGAACATGACTATAAATGGATCTTTGGTTGGGTGGTTAGGAAGGCAACTTTGAGTTTTGGATTGGTGTGGCTAGAAGTTTCTAGCATGGTTGCAAATGTTGCAACACCTAGGCAAAATTTAACTAGATTGGATTTTCCATGTGACACCTCAAGGACCTCATGATGAGGGTTGCATCCTTGCTGCTAGGAAGGATCATACCATCCTTCCCTAGCTCTTGGAGAACCCCTTCCCTCTCAAGGTTCTCTTGGAGTCCCCAACTCCAACTTTCTATGCCCTAATGCTTGTACTTCCTCCATCTTTCTAATCATGCGGCTGCTGGACGTTTTCAAGTCGTTCTCACTCTATAGACCATCTTAATGACTGATTCTAATTGGAACTGGTAGCTAAGCCTAAGGCGCACAATCATACTGAGCGGATTTGCATTTAATTGAGAAATGAGTTCGTCGTACGTTCTCAAAATAACGGATCCTGAGCAACAAGTGGTATCAGAGCGGATAGTCTACTTTGAGACGACGAATCGTCATAAATTTTCAACCAATGTTGACCAGTGAGACAATTGTCTAGTAGCGCGTCTCACGAACGTTTGATTGGTGGTCGAAACGCGTTCCAATTCGAAGTATCCGATTTTCGTAGAATCGAAATTTCTTCCAGAATTCTCTCCAAAACGATTTCTCAAGTTTCCACCGTTCATTAGGCCTCAATATGACTGGTACGGACTCTGGAGGTGCTAATGGCGAGATGGCTAGAGGTAGAGAGGCTGGAGAGCAGGGGGGAGTTGCTGGTGGTGGAGTGGGGACTCACCAACGAGCCAACCCTACGCTACCTACGTCTACTACACCATCTCCAACAACCGTGGATCCCGTGAAGGCGTTCTCTATTGAAAAAATCATGGGGGAGGACTACGAGCACTGGAGCTTCCGCATGAGGCTGACGTACACTCAATACAAGCTATTGGATCTGGTGGAGGGGAAGGAGAAGATGCCGGAGGCCGCGGGGCTGAAAGGAGCGTGGATGAAGCGATCGTTCGACGCGTACATGCTCATGGTGCAAGCGGTTGGCGGACGACAACTTGACCACATCAAGGACCTCTTGGGTGATCCAGAGTGTGGCCCCAAGGCTTGGAGGAAGCTTCTGGATGTGCACTCTATGACATACGCTATCAGCATCGTGCTACTCGCGCGCAGGCTGCGTAACATCAAGTTCGTTGATGGAGAGCCGATGCAACCGGTGTTGGATGAGATGCGGGACATCTTCATGAAGCTCCAAGGCGGCGGTATGATGTACCCGGAGCTCGTGCAATGCGTGGAGATCGTGATACGGCTGCCGGAGTCGTGGTCTGCACTTGCCATCAACTTCAACTCACAACAACCCCAATGGAGCGTGGATTACATCCGGGTGCGCATTCTTGAGGAGGACTTGCGGCGCCGGGGTGTGGAGCGCTCGGAGGAGGGGGCTGGCTATGGAGTTGGAGGTGGAAAGAGTGGCTTCAAAAAGAAGTGGAAGGGAAAGAACAATAACTCTAAGGATGAGAGCGGCGAGGGCCAAGGGGAGGTGTGCTTCTACTGCAAGAAGCGCGAGCATTGTTGGAGGAAGTGATACAAACGACCTAAGGATTGGACCCCGCCTTTATCAAACAACCAGCATGGTGGCAAGAGGAGTGGGCAAGTCATGGGAGCTAGTGGAGAGGAGAAGGATGAGGATAAAGGCGGCAAATTTGAGGAGCGGAAGGCCGGGTTCTTCTTCTTTGTGAATGAAGGTGCAACCGACCCCGCCATGGCTGCCAAGGTTCTCCTACACCCTCTCACCCATTGGGTGATTGACTCCGGGAGCTCGTGGCATATGACTCCTCGCGCCGACCTACTTGATGAGATTCAGCCCGCACCTATCTCTACAGTCACATCCACGACGGGCGCCAAGGCCAAGGTCATGGGCATGGGATGCGCCAAGTTCATGGGAGCGGATGGAGAGCTCGTGGGGCTGAAGAACGTGCTGTGGGTGCCGGACTTGTGCGCGAACCTGATTTCTACCGGCCGGTTGGAAGATGCGGGTGTGAACATCGAGACGATTTGCTCGGAGCGCTATCGTGCTTACAACGACGAGCGCCTCATTTGGGACCCGCAGCGGAAGGGAGATGTCCACAAGCGCATGTGGCAGATCCCGGTCCTCTCTTGGCAGAAATCGGGCAAGGCGGAAGCCGCGGCATCCATGGAGGAGAGCGTCACCGAGGAGGAGCAGCAAGGTGTGCAAGGAGAGGAGCTGACTGGAGGAAGCGCGGCGGTGAAGGCGTCGGCTACCTCAGGCCAAGCTTCTTGGGAGACTTGGCATCGGCGGCTCGCACATGTGGCTGTTTCTACATTGGAGGTGATGCACAAGGAGAAATGCGTGCATGGGCTGCAACTGCAAGGAGATGGTGCTTCTGTTGGCAGCTGCGATGAGTGCATGCAAAACAAGTTTGCGCGGTTCCCGTTTCCACATGCGGAGGGATCAGCGAAGGCGCCATTAGAGGTGGAGCACATGGACCTGGTGGGTCCTATGAGGACTGAGGGGACTGGGGGAGTGCTGTACGTCCTCACCCTGTTGGAGCCGTTTCACGTGGGCACGTCCCTTGTCCAAGAAGAGCGACGCTGCAGCGCCGATCAAGGAGGATTGGTTGCCGATGGTGGAGGGGCAAGCGATGCGGTTGGTGAAGGTGCTGAGGAGTGACCGTGGTGGAGAGTTCCTTGGAGCGGAATTCACCAAGTTTCTCAAGAGGAACGGCATCCGACACCAACTGACCTGCCCAGGAACACTGCAGCAGAACGGCATAGCTGAGCGTGCCAACCGGACCATTGGCGAGGCAGCTAAGACTATGTTGGGGGCTGCTGGGATGCCCTACAAGTTCTGGCCTGAAGCTGTTTGCCATGTCATCACGGTCAAGAACAGGGTCTTGACGCATGTTGGCGACAGGCACTTGGTGCCGTACGAGCGTTGGCTTGGGAAGAAGCCATCCATTGACATGTTGCGGGTTTGGGGCTGCATGGGGCTTGTGATGGTGCCTAAGGAGCAGAGGCACAAGATGGAAGTTGCTGATGTGTGGGCTGTCCATCTTGGGATGGCTCCTGACTCGAAGGGGTGGCTGATGTGGGACCCCAAAAGCAAGAGGACGCTGGTCAGCCGTGACGTCAAGTTTGTGGAGGACGTCATGTACAAGGACTGGCAGCAGCAGCAGCAGGTGCAGATTGGTTTGCGTCTGCAGGAAATTGAGCGGTCTGCAGTGGAGGAGGTTCAGCTGCACCTTGATGATCTCCATGGGTCAGAGCTGACCAGTGACCACAGTGGCGGTGGTGAGCAGCAAGTTTCTGGTCCTGCTGCGGAGGAGGGGTTGGAGGATGAGTCAGCACGTGTGGACTCACCATCTCAGCCCGAGCCTGCTGCAGCCGCCAAGGTCACTGAGCGGAGTGTGCAGAGAGGAGCTTCACCACGTGGGCAGCAGACAGCAACCCGCGAGAAGAGAGTGGCAGCACCACCTTCAAGGCCGAAGTATAGCCGTTTGGGAGGACCTAAGCAAGGTGCCATGGCGGTTCAAGCGGATGAGGGAGATGATGAGGAGATGGCCTCCTGTTTCTTCACGCCCCTGCCTGGAGAACCAGCCACATTGGAGGAGGCACTGAATAGACCCCAGAAGGTGGAGTGGAAGGCTGCCATGGATGCGGAGTTTATTGAGAATGGGACTTGGGAGCTGGTTGAGTTACCCGAGGGGCGACGGCCGATCAGCAGCAAGTGGGTCTTCAAGGTGAAGAGTGGAGCTGGTGGTGCTTTGGAGCGGTTTAAGAGCCGCTTGGTCGCCAAGGGGTTTCAGCAGAAAGAGAAGGTCGACTTCGGGGAGATTTTCGCTCCTGTTGCTAAGCCAGTGACACTAAGGACTTTGCTGGCTGGCGCAGCTGTGAAGGGATGGCACGTGAAGCAGATGGATATCACCACTGCGTTCCTCAATGGAGTGCTGCTGGAGGATATCTATATGGCGCAGCCCGAAGGCTATGAGGATGGGACTAGCCGGGTGTGCAAGCTCAAGAAGGCTATCTATGGCCTTAAGCAAGCACCCAGGTGCTGGTACGAGAAGCTGGAGGAGGTGCTGCTGGGTGAAGGCTTCAAGACGTCCCATGCGGATCACAGCTTGTTTCTGCTTGGAGAGGGGGAGCAGCTGCTCTTGCTGCTGGTGTATGTCGACGACATACTGCTGTTCTCACCTTCCATGGAGCAGATTGAGAGGACACAGAAGCTGCTGATGGACAACTTCAAGTGCAAGATGCTGGGGGATGTCCACTACTACTTGGGGCTGCAGATTGAGAGGGATGTTGAGAGGAGGTGGCTGAAGGTGCATCAGTCACACTACATCTCTAGTGTCATGGAGCGCTATGGTGTGACTGGGGGTCGCACTGTGATGACATTGTTCCCTGCAGGATTCAAACTGAAGAAGGCAGCTGAGGAGGATGATGTGCTTGAGGATGAGCAGCAGAATGAGTACCAGTCACTCATTGGGAGTGTGATGTATGCTGCTGTGCATACGCGACCTGATGCTTCATTCGGAGTGGGGCAGCTGGCCAGAGTTGTGCAGCGGCCCACTGAGGAGCAGTTGGAGGTGGCAAAACGCTTGGTACGCTACCTCGGATAAACGGCATCTGCTGGTGTTCAGTTTTCAGCTGGTGGCCAGCTGAAACAGTTAGGAGCAGATGGGATCACGCATGGAACCTTGAAACTGTCGTGCTTCACCGACGCTACATGGGCCTCAGAGGAGGAGGATCAGTCATCTGTTGGTGGCTTTGTCTGCATGGTCTGAGGTGGACCAGTGAGCTGGAGGTCCAAGAAGCAAAGTGAGATTGCCCAGTCTTCGGGAGAGGCAGTACATGGCGATGTACCACGCCATCAAGGAGATTGTGCTCCTAAGGAAGCTGCGGAGATATATCTAACAACGGGAGTTAGACTACGGGCTAGGCACGGGGTGCGAGAGATCTCTGCGTTCGTTCCTTAGTCGTTTGCTTGTGCTTGCACTACTTGCTTGTTCACGAGGGAAGTTGGCAAGAGTTTCACTAGCAAAAGTTCACAACAATGGTAAAATCAGAATTGGGAAGATAGACTACATCATATCCCTAGCAGCCTAGCACACCAGCAAGTCGACCTCCAGCACACCCTGAGGGCGACTTGCCAGCAGGGCGACCTCAGGCGCCCTCAGCTATTGCAAGGCTGAAGTGCCAGCACACACCAGCATCGGACCACCATGTGCACATGTGTGCGCACCTACTTCGCAGGTGCCAGGTGACGGTTGAGCACGACGTGAACCGCCACGCACATTGCGCAGGTGACAGGTCGACCACGTGCTGACGGTTGCACCTGTGGAGCCATGTCGACCTCGGAATACCGAACCGCCGGTCGACTTCGCAAATCCCTCCTGGGCGATGCTCACACACCTCGCAGAGCCCCGTCGCCCGGGTAACCTGGTCGACCAGGCAACCATGTCGACCAGCTGCTTCTCCTTGTGCCCGTCGACCGCCCAGGCTGACGTCCACCTCCAGCTTACCACACCAAGTCGACCAACACCATTGGTCGACCAGCTCCAGGTCGACCACACTCCTGGTCGACCAGCTCCAGGTCGACCAGCCCAGCCATCAGCCGACCACACCAAGTTGGCTGCCCAAGTCGGCGTCCCCACAGGTCGACCTCCCAAGGCCGACCACCTGAACTCAGCGCCCTCCAAAATCGGCGCCACTACAGTGACCCCCATGCAGGTCGACCAGCCACGTCGACCAGCTCGCCCACTGCTATTGGTCGGCTGCACCTCCCGCAACCGACCACGAGGTCGGCTCCGCCCAAGCGAGGACGTGGCCAACCACAACTCCCGTTGACACTCCCCTGATGCATTCACGATTGGCCCCCCAGCCCACACGGCAGTGCTACACAGAGAATAGCCCATCGGCGTGCACCCAACACACAGCACGCCGTCACCGCACCAGCCATGCAAAAGGGCATGGCACCTACTGCTGCACCTCGTTGTCACCGTCGCCCACGTCGGCCAGGCGCACCTGGCCGATTGCGGCGGAGCACCGGTTGAAGGCCGGATAGTGCAACGCCTTCGTCAGGAAGTCAGCCGGCTGCTCGGTGGTCGCGATGTACTTCAGCAGAAACTTCCCGCGCTTCACCATGTGCAGCAGCCAGGCCTCTCGCCGCTCCATGTGCTTGAGGTTGCCTGTCAACCCCATGCCCTCGGCGACCGTGATGGCCGACTTGTTGTCCACTCGAAGGACAGTCGGCGTCCCGGCATCTCTGCAAGAAGGATGCGAAGACGACGTCCCTCCTTGCCGGCTTGGCCGCCACATACTCCGACTCGGTCGACGACAACGTCGCGCACTTGATGCGCTGGCTCGACCAGGAGACTGCGGCCCCTCCGTAGACGAACACGTAGCCACCCGTGCTCGTCCGGTTCTGCTTGTCGTCGGCGTCGTCGGCGTCCACGTAGCCGACCAGCTTCAGCGACTCTGCTCCACGTAAACCCTAAACCCGGCAGACGTGGTAGGACCGGAAGTCAGGTGGCCTACGGACTCGGCTTGTACGACGAGGTCCAGACTGGACTTCCACGACGTTGCTGTCAGTGGACTCCTCGGCGCCCTGCTACTCCCCTTCGCCGACACCTGCTTCGCCGCCCTCAACGTCCTGCTGCACCTCAGTCGATGTCCCTGCCGACTGCTCCCTGGTCGGCTTCGCTGCTGCCAGCTCCCCTGTCGGCTGCTGCCCTGCCGATGCCTCCTTTGCCGGCTTCACCAAAGTCGGCTGCACCTCCTCTGCCTGCTGCTCCCCTGTCGGCGTCGACCTTGTGGCACCTCGCTCTGCGGCAGGCCGTCTGGGTCCGCAACTGCCTTGCGAGGTCGACGCTGCCGCCGGGGACAATGCCGTACCAACTGCTCACCGGGAAGAAGTCCGACTTGTCGCTGGCACGGGTGTGGGGCTGAATGGCGCAGTTCTTGATCCCCGAGCAGCAGCGCGGTGGGAAGCTGAAGCCGAAGGCCAAGTGGGGCCTTCATCTTGGCGTGTCAGAGGAGAGCAAAGGATGGGAGCTCCTAGACGTCGTCGACAACCGGGTGGTCACCACGTCGGACGTGGTGTTCTACGAGACGATGTCGCTGGAGGTATGGAAGTCGGAGCACGGGCCGGTGTCGTGGCGGACGCAGGTCAACCTGCCGACGGACACCTCGACGGCGACGCTCCCGCTGCTCGCCGAGGTCGGTGAGCTTGCTGATGAGGACGCCGAGGTCGTCCGCCCTCCTTCTCCTTCCCCTGCCCCCCCAGCCCCACCCCCTGTCGCCGACCTGCGTACGCTGACGTCGACGTCGGCCAGTGGCGATGAGGGGAGAAGTGGGCCGTCACCTGTGGCACCGGCCAAGAGCATCGCCGGTGGCCGATGTGACAGCACGCAAGTCGGCGTGGGAGCAAGGTCGACGCCGACAGGGGAGCAGCAGACAGAGGAGGTGCAGCCGACTTTGGTGAAGCTGGCAAAGGAGGCATCGGCAGGGCAGCAGCCGACAGGGGAGTTGGCAGCAGCGAAGCCGACCAGGGAGCAGTCGGTAGGGACATCGACTGAGGTGCAGCAGGACGTCGAGGGCGGCGAAGCAGGTGTCGGCGAAGGGGAGCAGCAGGGCGCCGATGAGTCCACCGACAGCAACGTCGTGGAAGTCCAGTCTGGACCTCGTCGTACAAGCTGAGTCTGTAGGCCACCTGACTTCCGGTCCTACCACGTCTGCCGGGTGTCGGCCGCCTTAGCCGCGATGTACGAGGACGTCGAGGATGAGCCTCTGTACGACGACGCTGAGGATGACGTCGACCTGCCTGAGCTCGACCCTGACATGCACGCCGACCCCGAGCACCGCTGGGACATCTCCACGATGACAGTGAAGGAGGCATTGGAGAGCTGGAAGGGCAAGGCGGTGTAGGCCGCCACGGACGAGGAGATCCGCAGTCTGATCGGCATGGGGACGTGGGAGCTGGTGGAACGCCCACCTGGGTTGAACATCATGAAGAATCGGTGGGTGTTGATGACGAAGTACCGCATCGACGACACCGTCGAGCGTGAGAAGGCTAGGCTGGTCGTGAAGGGTTTCACGCAGGTGTATGGCGCCGACTACGACGAGACGTACGCGCCGGTGAGCAGCTACGTCACGATGAGGATCTTCCTCAGCATCGTCGCCATCCTTGACCTCAACCTGATGCAGCTCGACATGAAGAGCGCCTTCCTGCAGAGCAAGCTCGACCGGGTGCTGTACATGTACCAGCCGGACTAATTCAACGACGGGACCGGCCGGGTGTGCAAGCTACTGAAGAGCCTGTACGGGCTGAAGCAGTCGCCGCTGTTGTGGTACAAGGCGCTCGACGACGTGCTGATGGGCGCTGGCTGGAAGAAGAGCCAGGTCGACCAGGCGCTGTACTTCAAGGTCGGCGGAGATGGCATGGCCTGCTGGGTGCTGGTCTACGTCGACGACCTGCGGGCCGCCAGCAGCAGCACGGACATGCTGAGGGAGCTGAAGGAGCTGCTGGAGGCTGCCTTCGAGCTGCGTGAGATCTCGCCGGTGGACAGATACCTTGGGCTGGAGATCGTGCGCGACAGGCCGGCGAGGAAGCTGTGGCTGCACCAGCAGGGCTACGCCGACAAGCTGCGTAGGCGCTTCATCAACGAGGAACAGACCGGTCGCACCCCGAAGACGCCGGTCTTGGTCGACGCCTACGCTGAGCTGACGTTCGACGACGAGGAAGCCCAGGGGCGTCAGGAGGAGGAGTACCGACAGAAGGTTGGCTCGCTGCAGTTCGCGGCGACGACGACGATGCCGGATATCGCCTTCGCCTACAGCAAGCTGGGTAGCGGCCTCACGGTGAGGTGTGACCAGCACTGGCGCGAGGTCGACCGCTGCCTCGCCTACCTCGCCGATACCCGTGACACCGCCCAGGAGTTCGGCGGTGGAGCAAAGCCACTGAAGCTGGTCGGCTACGTGGACGCCGACGACGCCGGCGACAAGCAGAACCGGATGAGTACGGGTGGCTACGTGTTCGTCTACGGAGGGGCCGCAGTCTCCTGGTCGAGCCAGCGCATCAAGTGCGCGACGTTGTCGTCGACCGAGTCGGAGTATGTGGCGGCCAAGCCGGCAAGGAGGGACGTCGTCTTCGCATCCTTCTTGCAGAGACGCCGGCAATGGAGCGGTCTTTCCTAACCACCCAACCAAAGATCCCTTTATAGTCATGTCCCAACAATCGCCCAATGTAGATAATATCTCAAAATGAGATATAAAATTCACAAATCTTGGAAATCTTGTAAATTGGGCGATCTTGGTCGGAATAAGGCGATCTTGGTTTCGTTGGAAAGCTCTGGATTTCTCTTGCGTGATCAAGCATTTAAACTTGGAGAAAACACAGAGATGATAATATCCAACAGCCATGCACAATGACATATGCTCATGCAAACAATGCACGCATGATTAGCACGAGCACTCGACAGGACGTTAGGATGACATGCACTCAAACTGACGTGCATTCAACAAACTTCCCCTCATACTAACGGACTGCATGCACACACACTCACAAGCATGCAAACACCTATGACACCACTGCCCACACTAGTGCAATGCCATGCCACACATCTTTGCACAATTCCAATGTGCACTTTTGGGAAGTCGCTTGGTGAGAAAATCTGCCGCCTGCTTGCTAGCCTTCACATGGTGAAGCTTAACAACCCCCTCCTTCACCATCTGCCTCACCCAGTGCCACTTAATATTCATGTGCTTGTTCAGCCCATTCAGGATAGGATTATTGGCCGTGCCAATAGCAGCCTCGCTGTCGGAGAAAACTGGTGTAGGTTTCTCATGTTCCGCTCCCATGTCCTCTAGCAACTTCTGTCAACGGGAGTTGTGGTTGGCCCCGTCCTTGCTTGGGCGGAGCCGACCTCGTGGTCGGTTGCGGGAGGTGCAGCCGACCTATAGCAGTGGGCGAGCTGGTCGACGTGGCTGGTCGACCTGCACGGGGGTCACTGCAGTGGCGCCGACTTTGGAGGGCGCTGAGTTCAGGTGGTCGGCCTTGGGAGGTCGACCTGTGGGGACGCCGACTTGGGGCAGCCGACTTGGTGTGGTCGGCTGATGGCTGGGCTGGTCGACCTGGAGCTGGTCGACCAGGAGTGTGGTCGACCTGGAGCTGGTCGACCAAGGGTGTTGGTCGACTTGGTGTGGTCGACTGGAGGTGGACGTCGACCTGGGCGGTCGACGGGCACAAGGAGAAGCAGCTGGTCGACATGGTTGCCTGGTCGACCATGCTACCCAGGCGACGGGGCTCTGCGAGGTGCGTAGTCAACTCCTTGAAGTAGTCAACTCCCTGAAGGTCTGAAAGTAGTCAACTCCCTGCCGCTGACTGAAGCCTCGAGCCACGTAACGCGCCTTGAAGACAGGCGGAGAACCCGGCGGCCGCTTCACCCTGAAAATCCACATGCCACTGACGATGTTCGCCCCAGGTGGGGGAACCTCGTCGACGTAGGTGCCTGTGGACTTCCAGGAAGCCATCTCTGCGTCCATGGCTGACTGCCACTGAGAGGAGTAGGGACCCTCTATCGCCTCTGCGTAAGAGCGCGGAGTCGGGATGTCTGGTGCATCCGGGTCTCCCTCAGGTGCACTGAGCATGGACACGAGATGAGGTAAAGCAGCAGCAAAACACTGAAACTCCTCCTGCCTGTCCTCAAGGACGTCCGTGCTAAGAGCACACTCACCCCCAACGGACGGAGGACAGACAAACTCAGACTCAGCAACAAGACTAGCGGCGTAGTCTAGACGACAGTGAGCAGCGAAGTCGACAAGCTCAGCAACTAAGGCAGACGCAGCAGTGGACTCAAAGGAAGGGTCAGTGACAACAGTAGCCAGGAGACGCGTGACAGTAGGACTGGTAGCACGAAGGGAGTCAGACTCCGGGTCAGCAAGAGCAGGAAGAGAGAGCAGGAAGAGAGGACTCTGGAGGAGACGGCAAAGGGACGCGCAGTGGAGCAGTGGAAGGACGCAGTGCCATCTGGTGCGTGCCTGGGACCGCAGGAGGACGCGGACCCGGAACACGACGACCAGTGCAAGCAGCACGAACAGGCGACGCAGGACGAGACGCAGGCTCACGACGCTCAGCAAGACCTCCAGTAGGACCAGTGTAGGGAGAAGGAGCAGGCAGTGGGGAGGCGGGTTGTAACTGTGACTCGGACTGGACAGGCGGTGGACACTCTAAGGAAGGAGTAGGACCAGTAGAGGGCGGAAGACCAAGAACCTGCTCAAGGAGCGGAACGAAGTACGGCCGTGGCCGCGCAGCACCTCCAGAACCAGCAGGGACAGCACCAGCACCCCCAGCGTCAGCTCCAACTCCAGCAGCTCCAGTAGCAGCACCAGCCGCTCCAGTAGCGCCAACTCCAGCACCCACAGGAGCACTGGCTCCAGCAGCACCTCCAGCTCCAGCACCTCCAGCAGCTCCAGCTCCAGCAGGACCACCGGAAGACGCAGCAGCTCCGGCTCCAGTACCTCCAGCAGCACCGACTCCAGCAGCACCGCCAGCTCCAGCACCGCCAGCAACTCCAGCACCAGGAGCACCACCAGGCCCAGCAGCTCCAGTATCTCCAGTACGAGCACCTCCGGGACCCGTGGCGCCGGCACCTCCAGCAGCAGTAGAACCTCCAGCTACGGCAGCACCACCAGCTCCAGCAGCACGGCTCCAGCGCCGAGCAAACCACTCGCGCAGTTCCTGTAAAGAGGGTAGCTCCCGCCGGGACGAAGCACCCGAAGGACCTTCAGGCCCAGCACCGCCAGACTCCACACGAGCAGGCCCAGCACCCTCAGGCTCCGCACCCCCAGACTCAGCAACCCCAGGCTCAGCACCCCCAGGCTCAGCACCCCCAGACTCAGCACCCCCAGACCCAGCACCCCCAGGCTCCGCACGCTCGGGCTCAGCACCCCCAGACCCCGCACCCGCAGGCTCAGCACCCCTAGCAGCACCAGAGTCAACAGCTACCTCGACAGGCTCGACTGCGTCTACCTGGGACACACCTGATGGGGCAGGACCCTGAGGGGGGAGGGGGTCTACCGGGGGGGGACCTGGCGCGAGGAAGAGCGGCGGGGGGGGGGGAGAGGGGCAGAGCGGTAGGGAAAGAGACTGTAGTAAGGAACCGACTCGTCAAACGTGACGTCCTGGGAGGACAGAACACGGCGCGAGGTGGGGTGGTAAAACTGCCAACCAGGCGCGTCAGGGGGAAAGCCAAGGAAGACGCAGGGAACAGCACGGGAGGACAGCTTGTCCGCAGACAAGTCGCGGACAAAAGCTCGAGATCCCCAGACACGGAACACAGACGCATCGCCAACCTTCCCCGTCCACCGCAGAGTAGGGGAGGTCTCCGGCAAGGAGACCCGGGGCTGAAGGTTGATCTGATGCGCCGCGTACTGAACCGCGAACGGCCACAGAAAATGGGGAGCAGCCGCATGGATCATGGACGTACGAGCGACGTCCATGTCCATGCCAATGCGGCGCTCAGCAATCCCATTTTGCTGTGGAGAGGCCGGAAGCGTGAACGTCTGGCGGATGCCCTCCGCACGACAGAAGGCTCGCAGAAGGTCGGAGGAAAACTCTCCACCCCTGTCGGAGTGCAGACGCAGAACAAGAAAGTCCGAGCCGAAACTCTCTCTGAGCTAGAGACGAGCAGCGCGGATCCAGTCGATCAACACCTCAGTTACCTCACCCTTGCGGCGCAAGGGGAAGACTGTGGTGTAACGCGAGTAGTCGTCAACCACCAGCAGGAAGTAACGCTTGTGACCCTGTCCACGGACGCGGGCTGGGCCCCACACGTCCATGTGGAGAGTCTGCAGCGGAGCCTCTGTCGGAGGAAACTCGGAGGAGTGAGGAGCGGCGCGCTGCCGCCCCTCGACGCAGGGAACGCAGGTAGGGGCAGGCCCCGGGGGAAGGGGAGGGAGGGACCGGGGGATACCAGAGACAAGGACACGGGAGGCCATGCCTCGGAGACGAGGCAGGGAGGGGTGACCAAGGCGGTGGTGCCAGAGGAGAGTCTGGTGGGACAGGAGGCGACACGAGCAGGGGGCAGACTCAGGACGAGACGTTGCAGCAAACACCTGACCCGACGCAGCTACCTGACCAGACGCAGCAACCGGAGGAGACTCGGTAGTCAGTGTGTACAGGCTCGACCCCGGCTGACGGGTAAACGTGGCCAAGTGTCGGCCCGTCTGAGCACACGTGCAGTGGGTCACCCGCTGACTCGCAGGAGTGAACTGGTCAACCCCCCCATCCTGCAGGTCAGCACCACTCACTAGGTTCGTAGAGAACGAGGGGAGGTAAAGACCTGACAGGGAGCCAGACGGGGCCGCCGAACACGGTAGGACAGTGGAGTAGTGGGCAAGGACAGGACCCCCAGAGGGGTCTGCCAGGGAGACCGCAACCGGCCGACTAAGCGGCGTGAGTGTGGTGCGGTCTCGAAAGAAGGAGCGGGAAGCACCCGAGTCAAGGGTGAAGGTGTGCAAAACCTGAGCCGACGTGGTACCTGAGAGAGCAGACTCACCAGCACCTGGAGCAGCAGACTCACTAGCACCTGGAGCAACAGACTCACTAGCACCTAGAGCAGCAGCCTCAATTCCCGGGTCAGGCGGAACACACAGGTAACAGTCACCCTCATCACTAGTAGACACAACATACATGGCAGCAAGAATAGCATCATAATCAAGATCAAAGATAGCAACCCCCGACCTAAGCAGATCGCCCCGGCGAGGGATCTCATTGGCGTCAGGGAACTGGAGACACCAGGCGTCTGTCAGGCGGCCGAAGCAGCGCTGGGTGGCGTGCGGGCCGCCGCACGGCTCGCCAGTGCGGTCGCCGGTACGCAGGACGTAGGCACAGGGACCAGCACCCCCAGACCGCTGACGCGCAGCGTACCACTCACGAAGCTGCTGGGGGGGCGGGGTCTCACGAGCGCGCTGCTGGTGCTGGCGCTGACCACCACCGAAGCCTCCCCGCTGCACAGAGCCACCCCGACCAGCTCCACCGCCGCTGCCGCCACCGCCGCCACCGCCGCCTCCTCCACTCCCACCGCCACCGCCGCCGCCGCCTCCGCCTCCACCGCCGCCACCGAAGCCCCCACCCCCGCCACCACCCCCACCGCCACCCCCACCCCCTCCGCCGCCTCCACCGCCACCACCGCCGCCCCCGCCAGCTCCTCCAGCGCCCTTGCCCCCCTTGCCCTTGCCGTTGCGGCGTCTCCCGCTAGGGGCAGACGCAGCGCCGACCGACTCGGTGCCAACGAGGTCGACAGCAGCAGCAGAGACAACAGAGGGCAAAAGGGGAACGGGGGAGCACCCCTCAAAGAAGGGGGCACGAGGGTCACCACGAGAGGCTCCTACAGCAACTATACTCTTCTCAGCTGCAAGGAGGCGCTCCTCGAGGAGGTCAACGGTGAGTGTGGTGGGGCAGAGAGAGAGGAAGTGGTCCCTGACCGAGCGAAGGGAGACAGGGAGTCGGGTGACTAGGTAGTAGAGGGTGATGTACATGGGGGGGGGTTTCTTGGCGCAGAACTCAGCGGGAAGCGCAGCGCGGTAGCGGGTGTCACTAGTGCGGAGGTGCGTAATGAGGTCAGCGACTGTGGCAAAGACGGCGAGATCAGGGAACAGGTACGGCAGCATGAGGCGACTAAGGGCAGCAGTGGCGGGGGAGGAGTAGCGGGCAACTACAGCGTCGTACAAGGTCTTAGCAGTCTTGTACTGGCTAAAGTGCGCGCGCTCAGTGGACGGCAAGTGACTACGCACAGCAAGACGGACAGCAGCATCGCGCGTGGTCCACTGTGAGCGAACAGTACTGTCAGCATCGTCAGCAGGGGCAGCAGAGGCGCCAAAAGTGAGATCGAACAGGGAGAGACCGTCTTTGCTATCGCACTGCAGGAACAGCTGCAGATCATCGACCCAGACCTCAAAGTCTATCGCTCGACCCTCAGCATCAAAGGTAAGGACAGTGGGGGTAGCCATGACAGCAGCAGCAGTAGGCTAGGAGCAGGAGCAGCAGTGCGACTCGGCTAAGCGGCGCGGCTCGGCAGGGCGGCGCGGCTCGGCAGTGTGCTTACCAGGAGCGGGCGGGTAGGGGGGGGCGCAACTGGTGGGGCTGGGCCGTGGTGCGCCAGCAGGGTCGGGGCCGGAAGAGGGCGGCAGGGCAGGGCCGCGGTTCAGCTGGAGGGCAGGGCAGGGGCGGCGGCGATAGCGGCGGCGGCTGTCACATCGGCTGCTGCAGACTCGGCGGCGGCAGCAGGGACGACAGCTGCTGCAGGTCACGCCCCGGCAGCTGCTGCAGTTGGGAGGCCGCAAGTGAGGAAGGGGCAGGGCGGGCCCGCAACGAAGGGGGCGGGGCCGCGCCGAAAGGGGCGTGGCCGCGCCGAAGTGGCGGGGCCGCGACGAAGGGGCGGGGCCGTGCCGAAGTGGCGGGGCCGCGACGAAGTGACGGGGCCGCGCCGAAGTGGCGGGGCCGCGCCGAGTGACGGGGCCGCGACTGCGACGGGGCCGCGACTAGCGACGGGGCGGGGCCGCGAAGGGGCCGCGAAAGGGTCGCTAAGGGGGCCGCGAAGGGGCCGCGAAGGGGCCGTGAAGGGGCCGCGACGGGGTCGCTAAGGGGCCGTGAAGGGGCCGCGATGGGGTCGCTAAGGGGCCGCGAAGGGGCCGTCAGGTGCAGGGCGGGCCGCTAAGGGGCCGCGAAAGGGTAGGGCAGGGCAAAGCGCGAAGCGCGCTTCGGGCAGTTTAGGAAAAAAAAAAATCTATGGTGGGCCCTAGGAAGAAACGGTCCTGCTAGGGAACCCGCTCTATACCATGTGAAGAAGGAGGAATGAATTGAACTAGAAACTGTTGGGTACAAATGTGAAACCCTAGAATCCTGTACCCCTTAGTGTCTACTCCACTATAGCCTACAAAGGCTAAGTCATATATATCTGACACATGTGTAGAGAAAATGGTGCATCGGCCAGTCTGGCCGGCATGCGCACTTATAGTGCAAGTGGGGCCAAGGAGAACAGAAACGCTCATTTCTCACAAAGTAAAGGGAATCTAGCGGTCTCACTCGATCAAAAGGTGAGAAATATATAAATCTAATGAACTAATAAGATTCGAAAGGTATCTAACGCACATGTATAGGGAAAATGGTGCATTGGCCAGGCCGGCCAGTATGAGAACTTAGAGTGCCAGGGAGAACGGAAGCGCTCAGATCTCGCAACGTACACGGAATCTAGTGGTCTCCCTCAAATAGAAGGTAGTAAAATTTATTAATCTAGTGAACGTAAGGATTTGAAAGGTAACTAACGCACATGTATAGAGAAAATGGTGCATCGGCCAGTCTGGCCGGCATTTCGCACTTATAGTGCAAGTGGGGCCAGGGAGAACGGAAGCGCTCATTTCTCACAAAGTAAAGGGAATCTAGCGGTCTCACTCGATCAAAAGGTGGGAAATATATAAATCTAGTGAACTAATAAGGTTCGAAAGGTATATAACGCACATGTATAGGGAAAATGGTGCATTGGCCAGGCCGGTCAGTATGGGAACTTAGAGTGCAAATGCCAGTGTGAGGATCTAGGATCGAGCTCAGAAAAGAGAATTGTAATTGAATGATTCACCTGGGTACAACACGAGGCTATATATAGGCTCAACACAAGGCCAGTTACCCAGGTGTTACGCGAATGTTCTGAGGGTCGTGAAGCGTCCGGAACAGAACCTTCCCGAACTCAGTAGAAAGCAATTCGGTGGAAACCGAATAGGCTTGAGTTCGGTACACGCAACCTGGTTCGGTGCTATAACTATAATAAAATATAGGAATGCACCTAACCTAGGAAATCAAGCATATCTATGCATGATGAACAAAACCCAAGCTAGATATAGCGTAATAAAGGCTAGGCAAGCTAGCAAAGCCAGCATAAGCCGTCGTACTCTCAAAGCTGGGTGGCGTGAGAAACACCCTGCTTGACAAGATAGTCCTTGAGAGCACGACGTGCGTTGCCCATATCAGCTTCTGCAACCCAACTGTCCTCAGTGGGGTCGTATCCCTTCCAGCGGATCAGGAACTCGAGGGTCTTGCCGCCGCGGCGCCAATGAGTGAGAACGCGCTCGATCTCGTACTCCGGTTCATCCTGTATGAGAACAGGTGGTGGTGGCGGTAGCTGCCGTCCCTGGAACTGTTGGTTGGGGCCCTTGTAGGGCTTCAGTAGCTGAACATGGAAAGCATTGTGAAGCTTCCACGTAGTAGGTAAGCGCAAGCGGAATGTAACTGGTGTCACCTGTGCCTCAACGAGAAAAGGACCACAGAAGCGAGGCCGGAGTTTGGATGGAAGCTGAGACAGGTTCAAGTTGCGCGTATCAAGAAGCACCTGATCTCCGACTGCTACTGAGTGATCTCGTCGCTGACGATCGGCATACTGCTTCTGGGAGGTCTGCATCGTGGTGAGGCGTCGCTGAGTCTTCTCCCATAGCTGCTGCATGGTGGTGACGAAGTCATGTGCGGCTTGGACGTGTGCCGGTGTAGTTGGCTGCTGTGGTGTGAGTGGTTCCCGTCCGTAACACAGGAAGAAAGGAGTTTCCCCTGTGGCCGCATGTGACGCGTTGTTGTAAGCGAACTCTAGGGTCGGTAACTGTGTGTCCCAGTGGCTGACGTCGTCTTTGCAAGCTGTGCGCAGTAACTGTTCAACCACTTGATTGAGTCGCTCTGTCTGTCCGTCCGTCTGTGGGTGGTATGCTGAAGACATTGCAAGCTTTGTCCCCAACAGTCCCATGAGCTCCTTCCAGAACTTACTCGTGAATTTGGGGTCTCTGTCTGAGATGAGTGTAGCGGGGATGCCGTGGATGGTGATGATGCGATCGAAGAAGAGGCGAGCAGTTGTTTCAGCTGTAGCTGTGGCGTTGGTCGGTATGAAGTGACCCATTTTTGAGAACTTATCGATCACTACGAGGATGGAATCATGTCCCCGTGAGGTCGAAGGAAGTCCTGTGATGAAGTCGAGGCTAACGACCTGCCAAGGCTGCTCCGGTACGGGTAGAGGCTGAAGTAACCCTGTTTTTTTCTGCTTGCTGCTCTTCATCCGCTGGCACGTGTCGCACGAGGTGACGAACCGCTGCACGTCTGCTGCCATCCCGGGCCAGTAATAATACTTTGCTATCCCTGCTAACGTTTTGTTGCTCCCGAAATGTCCCGCGTAAGGTACGTCGTGAAACTCCTCCAATAGGATCTGCCGTAGCGGGGCGTAATTCGGTACCCAAATCTTTCCTGAACCCTTCCTTACAGCTAAGTCTTTCTCCCACTGTAACAGCTTCTTAGTCTGTGCTGTAGCGATCTCTGCGTCCACGGAGTACCCATGTTGGAATAGACCCTTGAGCAGAGGGTTCATCCCGTCGAGCTGGATGCCTGCTACATGTCTGGGGCGGCTCAAGGTTTAGGGTTTAGGGTTTAGGGTTTAGGGTTTAGGGTTTAGGGTTTAGGGTTTAGGGTTTAGGGTTTAGGGTTTAGGGTTTAGGGTTTAGGGTTTAGGGTTTAGGGTTTAGGGTTTAGGGTTTAGGGTTTAGGGTTTAGGGTTTAGGGTTTAGGGTTTAGGGTTTAGGGTTTAGGGTTTAGGGTTTAGGGTTTAGGGTTAGGGTTTAGGGTTTAGGGTTTAGGGTTTAGGGTTTAGGGTTAGGGTTTAGGGTTTAGGGTTTAGGGTTTAGGGTTTAGGGTTTAGGGTTTAGGGTTTAGGGTTTAGGGTTTAGGGTTTAGGGTTTAGGGTTTAGGGTTTAGGGTTTAGGGTTTAGGGTTTAGGGTTTAGGGTTTAGGGTTAGGGTTTAGGGTTTAGGGTTAG